>OU342745.1:92229351-92420358 GCA_910589775.1 Avena eriantha | reverse complement strand
CGTGTTCTCCTCATGAACCATAGCCAGTGTCATTGCTTGTCTATTCTTCTCACAAACCACATAAGGATCCACAAGTGTCATGGGATGTGTGTTCTTTTCATGAACCACACATGGATCCACCAGTGTCATTGGATGTGTGTTCTTCGCATGAACCACACATGGATCCACTAGTGTCGTTGGATGTGTGTTCTTTTCATGAACCACAGCTAGACTCATTGCATGTCTGTTCTTTCCACAAACCACATATGGATCCACCAGTGTCACTGCATGTCTGTTCTTCTCATGAACCACGGCTAGAGTCATTGCATGTGTGTTCTTTTCTTGAACCACACCCAGTGTCATTGGATGTGTGTTATTCTCACAAACCACACATGGATCCACCGGTGTAATTGCATGTCTGTTCTTTTCATGAACCACACATGGATCCACCTAGTGTCATTGCATTTCTGTTCTTTTCACAAACCACACATGGATCCACCAGTGTCATTGCATGTGTGTTCTTTTCATGAACCATAGCTAGAGTCATTGCATGTCGGTTCTTCTCACAAACCACATAAGGATCCACCAGTGTCATTGCATGTCTGTTCTTTTCATGAACCACACCCAGTGTCATTGCATGTCTATTCGTCTAAATAAACCACACATGGATCCAATAGTGTCATTGCGTGTGTATTATTTTCATGAACCACAGCTAGAGTCATTGCATGTGTGTGCTTCTCACAAACTACATAAGGATACACGAGTGTCATTGCATGTGTGGTCTTCTCATTAACCCCAGCCAATGTCATTGCATGTCTGTTCTTCTCACAAACCACATAAGGATCCACCAGTGTCATTTGATGTGTGTTCTTTTCATGAACCTCACCCAGTGCTATTGGATGTGTGTTCTTATCATGAACCACACATGGATCCACCAATGTCATTGCATGTGTGTTCTTTTCATGAACCACAACTAGAGTCATTGCATGTATGTTCTTTCCAGAAACGACATATGGACCCACCAGTCTCATTGCATGTATGTTCTTTTCATGAACCACAGCTAGAGTCATTGCATGTGTGTTCTTCTCACAAACCACATAATGATACACTAGTGTCATTGCATGCGTGTTCTCCTCATTAACCACAGCTAGTGTCATTGCATGTTTGTTCTTCTCACAAACCACATAAGGATCCACTAGTATCATTGGATGTGTGTTTTTCTCATGAACCACACCTAGTGTCATTGGATGTGCGTTCTTCTCACAAACCACACATGGATCCACCAGTGTCATTGGATGTGTGTTATTTTCATGAACCACACCCAGTGCCATTGGATGTGTGTTCTTTTCATGAACCACACCCAATGTCATTGGATGTGTGTTCTTCTCACAAACCACACATGGATCCACCAGTGTCATTGCATGTCTGTTCCTTTCATGAACCACACATGGATCCACCTAGTGTGATTGCATGTCTATTCTTTGCACAAACCACACATGGATCCACCAGTGTCATTGCATGTGTGTTCTTTTCATGAACCATAGCTAGAGTCATTGCATGTCAGTTCTTCTCACAAACCACATAAGGATCCACAAGTGTCATGGCATGTCTGTTCTTTTCATGAACCACACCCAGTGTCATTACATGTTTGTTCCTCTAAACAAACCACACAAGGATCCACCAGTGGCATTGCATGTGTGTTCTTTTCATGAACCATAGCTAGAGTCATCGCATGTGTGTTCTTGTCACAAACCACATAAGGATACACCAATGTCATTGCATGTGTGTTCTTCTCATGAACCACAGCCAGTGTCATTGCATGTCTGTTCTTCTCACAAACCACATAAGGATCCACCAGTGTCATTGCATGTGTGTTCTTTTCATGAACCATAGGTAGAGTCATTGCATGTCTGTTCTTCTCACAAACCACATAAGGATCCACCAGTGTCATGGCATGTCTGTTCATGAACCACACCCAGTGTTATTGCATGTATGTTCCTCTAAATAAACCACACATGGATCCACCAGTGTGATTGCATGTGTGTTCTTTTCATGAACCACAGCTAGAGTCATTGCATGTGTGTTCTTCTCACAAACCACATAAGGATACACCAGTGTCATTGCATGCGTGTTCTCCTCATGAACCATAGCCAGTGTCATTGCATGTCTGTTCTTCTCACAAACCACATAAGGAGCCACCAGTGTCATTGCATGTATGTCCTTTTCATGAACCACACATGGATCCACCAGTGTCATTGGATGTGCGTTCTTCTCATGAACCACACATGGATCCACCAGTGTCATTGGATGTGTCTTCTTTTCATGAACCACAGCTAGAGTCATTGCATGTCTGTTCTTTCCACAAACCACATATGGATCCACCAGTGTCATTGCATGTCTGTTCTTTTCATGAACCATAGCTAGAGTCATTGCATGTGTGTTCTTTTCTTGAACCACACCTAGTGTCATTGGATGTGTGTTCTTCTCACAAACCACACATGGATCCACCGGTGTCATTGCATGTCTGTTCTTTTCATGAACCACACATGGATCCACCTTGTGTGATTGCATGTCTGTTCTTTTCACAAACCACACATGGATCCACCAGTGTCATTGCATGTGTGTTCTTTTTATGAACCATAGCTAGAGTCATTGCATGTCAGTTCTTCTCACAAACCACATAAGGATACACCAGTGTCATTGCATGTCTGTTCTTTTCATGAACCACACCTAGTGTCATTGCATGTCTATTCGTCTAAACAAACCACCCATGGATCCACCAGTGTCATTGCATGTGTATTATTTTCATGAACCACAGCTAGAGTCATTGCATGTGTGTGCTTCTCACAAACCACATAAGGATACACCAGTGTCATTGCATGTGTGGTCTTCTCATGAACCACAGCCAGTGCCATTGCATGTTTGTTCTTCTCACAATCCACATAAGGATCCACCAGTGTCATTGGATGTGTGTTCTTTTCATGAACCACACCCAGTATCATTGGATGTGTGTTCTTCTGATGAACCACACTTGGATCCACCAATGTCATTGCATGTGTGTTCTTTTCATGGACCACAACTAGAGTCATTGCATGTCTGTTCTTTCTAGAAACCACATATGGATCCACCAGTCTCATTGCATGTCTGTTCTTTTCATGAACCAAAGCTAGAGTCATTGCCTGTTTGTTCTTCTCACAAACCACATAAGGATACACCAGTGTCATTGCATGTGTGTTCTCCTCATGAACTATAGCTAGAGTTATTGCATGTGTGTTCTTCTACACAAACCACACATGGATCCACCAATATCATTGCATGTCTGTTCTTTTCATGAACCACACCCAGTGTCATGGCATGTCTGTTCTTTCCACAAACCACACATGGATCCTAACCTTAGGAGAGCCCTAACCTTAGCCCCCCAATGGGTGGCTGTTAGATCGAGTCTTCTAGAAGGCACGCCCTAACATAGTTGTTCTTCTTGATGATTGTTACATACCATTCGATTGGGGCGCTTGGGCGATTGGGATGGTCTTCGTGAGAGCGATCCGCGAGTAGGCTGTTATGCGGCATGATTGGCCACGCTTGCTCTGGACAAACTAGCAACACCGGGCGCTCCCCTGTTGCGAGTGTCACGACTCACGAGTTCAGTGGGCCATATCCCAGTGTCACGTCCCCATTACTTCTCTTCCTCCCCGTACTTCTCTTCCTTCCCCTCGAAGCCACTTTCCCCACTTCACTCCCATCTTGTCGTAGCCACAAGTCGACAACTCCTCCATCCCAATCCCCTCTCCGGTAGCCACCCCCTCCCCTCTCGCCATGGGTTCAAGGGGAGACGATGAGGAAACGTGTCGTGACAACAGGGATGGTGATTTCAATGTGAGTCGTCTCATCTCTATCTCTATCATTTGTGGCCAGTTATCTATTTTTTAGCTAGATCTACTTTGTTTACTCATGCGCGTATGATGTGTTAAGCCAACCAGACGATGTATGACTCCGACTATCACGGTTTAGTGGATGAAGACAGTCCTCTGCTATGTTAACATGGATATGTGCCTGCTAAATTTGTAGCGTTCGAAGGACGAAACGCAAGCAGGAGGTTTCTATGGTGTCAAGGACATCGTGCAATGATGCAAGGCGGAAGTTGCGGTGTTGTCAAATGGGTAGATCTAGAGTGGCCCAAATCAATGCAGAAAACACTGGACAAACTATGGGATATGACTGTTGAGTTGAAAGAATCCGTAGTCAACTCACTTCTTGACAATGTTGAGATGAAGCTATGGGACCCAGTTGACATGACCAAGCTTAACCGAGATCTCAGGAGGGTGCAAGACAAGGTTAGCAAAGTCTAGAAGGAGAGGGACATGGCGTTGGCCCTGAAGGCTAAAGCAGAGCAAGAACTGACTCAAGCAAGGAATGATCTTCACCAGGCCAAAGTCCTGCAGTTCACAACTACGAGTATTGACAAGTGCATGAGGAAAAATACAGAGAAACAATTGAAGTTGTGCAAGGAAGATGCTAAAAGGAAGGAGCAAACGAATCGATCCTTGCTCTTGCAGGAAGATGCGCATCAGGCTAAGATTAGGAAGATCAAGGAGATGTGTGATAACTAGTTCTATTTAGCTTGAGCTCTGTGCCTTTTTAAGTTGTAATAGTAGTACTTGTTGACCTAGAGGTCTGAACTAGTGGGCCCGGAGTCCTGGGAGGAAAAAAATTGCTCTCCGGTTAGTCTGTCTTAACCCTGCATCACTTCCTTTTGTCTGATCATGGTGGTATTCTGACAATGTGGTTTGTTTAAACGTAATCTACATGGATTGTGCCACATGCAAATGACACAGCCACAATTTATAAAGTGGAAGCACGTACACCCGGTTAATGGAGATCTGGGAGCTTCACCAGACGCAGGTGATGCAGGAGCAGGGAGGCGGTAAGATAGACGGGCTCAAGCGTCTGGGCATTATCGGTTGCCATTGTTATTTATGTTGCCACGTCGTTCTACAGCATCTGAAATAAGTTGCTGCTTCGTGGAGTGTGGCAGCTTAAATAATTTATTTTGTGCCACTTACATTCCGTCGTATTTGGAGACCTCCCGCCCCTCAGCAATCGTGGAACGGGTGTTGCGTGTTTTCAGATAGTAGTGGCACAATCACAATTTCGGATTCAACTACTGACTCGGGCGTTTCCAAACCCTAAGTCCCGGTACATTTTACTTAGAGAACGTGGGTAGATTGTTTCGCCTAGCAAAGTGCCACACACAGAGCTCCAGAATTTAACCGAATTACATATATAGGTTCAAGTTCAACAGATTACTATGCATCTTCATTGCTAGCAGCCTTCTTCCACAGCCTGGGTGCCAAGCCTTCACATCCACTGGCTTCTTCATTTCCTACCTTCTTCCTCTTCCTCGGTGCCAATTTTCTTAGCTTCACGTACTCTGCATCGCCGGGACAATGGGCACCAGAATTGTGTCCAACATCATCTTTCCACTCGTTTTTAATTTCTTCGGGCAGCAAAATGACTGACTCAGAAGTCATGTTTCTAACCTTGTGGCGCTTCCTATCAAAGAAACAAGACTATTGCATAACTACCCAATATCTACAGAGTAAATAAAACAAAAATTACAATTCAGCACAAACATGCGAACCCCAAGAGACTTTTGTTTACCGGGAGCTAATTGGGTTCGAGCAGCAACCCTATCCAAGAATAGAAGGGAGACTCCTAGTTGCAGCAGCTTCCACATCTAGTACATCACAATTCAGCTCAAACATGCAATCTGAAGCATACCTTTTCATCAACCCAATTAGCTGACTGTCACACGTTAGAGGAACCATGATGCCACGCTCATCCATGAAGCTGAACTTTGCAGTCTGCTTCAACCATAATTCATCATGATTACACAGAGAAGCAACCATACCAGATATAGTGCAGATCTGCGTAGGCGCTTCTTCCATCATGATACAATGGTGTCCATACCACTTGCCCTTAGAGTCGTACCTGACAAGGACTACCATAACCAGGTAAGGGTGGTCTGCGGAGATCCCACTTGACTGAAAACTGTGGACAAAATATGTTTGTCAGCGTTGGGCTAACAAACAATTTTAGGTTCAGTAGCCAGCTAGCAGTTATAATTAGTGCGAATAGCAAAGAGAAGGGTAGCTCACCTACTTGTAGCCAGAACTTCTTCTTCCTTGGTAGTAGGATCTTCCATCCTCCAAGCTGCTCGGCTCGTCAGCGGCGGAGGCGGGCTAGAGCCTCGCAACGACGGCTATGGCATGCGCCATTGGAGCTCGGGATTAGCGACTGGGCACAGCAACTTGGCGCTAGAAGTCAAAAGTCCGAAGGGATCATCCTGCCTGGAGGGTGGATTCCGACGTCATCGGTGCTAGGGGAAAGGTAGGAATGGATTTGTGAAATTGGTCAATGCATCCAATCCACTTAGTTACTCGATCTTCCTAAGAGGTTCCCGTGTTGGCGCTCCCGTCACGGACAGATGACCGACATGAGGGTCCCGACCGTCTACTTCACGGGGCAGTTTCACGGAATGTTTGGATTTGGTAGGGGTGAGATGAGTTTGCATCGAAATGGCCCCTCTCGGTAGTTGGCGGCCCAACATTTCGAAACGCGACAATTTCAGGCAACTTAGGTACCGCGGTGCACTCGCCCGCGAACTTTGGTACCGCAGGGTAGCAGTCCCGTCCATTGTTCCTTGGGGCATATCCTACAGATGGGTTGGGGTGATACTTCTGAGTATTGTGGGACCTAGTCTGGTGCATCATTCGGCGCTTGCGATTGTCATTGGCTTGGTTTATCTTCCCTTCCATCTGGAAGGCAGAGTCGACTAGCTCTTCGAGATCTTCAAAACGGATGTTGACTAACACTCTCTGCATCTCATCATGCAGTCCGTTCAGGAATCTTTCCTTCTTCTTGGCTTCAGTGTTGATCTTATCAGGTGCATACCTAGCTAAGGACAAAAATCTGTCACGGTACTCAACTACCGTCATCCTGCCTTGCTTTAGTTCTCTGAACTCATCTCTCATTCTGGTGAATAATCCTTGTGGCACATGGGTGCGGCTAAAGTTGGTCTTGAAATATTCCCACGTCATCACTTGACCGTGGTTTATAGTACGGGTGTTGTTCCACCAGGCTCTTGCATCTCCTACCAGATAGTGGGTGGCAAACAGAACTTTCTCGTTGGCGTCAACTCCTGCAACTTCTAGGTTGTTCTCCATTGTCTGCAACCAATCATCCACATCCAACAGGTCTTCAGACTTGCTAAAGATAGGGGGATTGGTATTCTGAAAGTTCTTCAGCTTGGATCCATGATGATCCTGATTCCCATGGCCTTGATGATTGTGGGCCATCTGAGCGATCTGTTGCGGGGTGGCTAGATTGACTTGGCGTTCTGCTCTACTAGCTTCACGGTCGGAAACTAGCATCTGCAGAATCTGTAGCATCGGGTCATGCGATGAGCTGCTTCCTCCAGGGTTTCCACGAGTCATCTGAAGATTGAGATAGATAATGGGGTAAGAGGGAAAGTTCTAAGGTTCATGGTTTTGTTTTCAAAGCTAAAACTTTGAGTTTGACTCAGGTTTTGCAAACTAACTTCTTCTCATTCATTCATTCAATCAAGGCGCACGATACAAACACACACACCACAACATAAAAGGAAAACGGATGGTTTTAAGAACCATTCTATAAGCTAACATATAGTGCGACCGATACATCTCCTTCCTACGGTAGTGATCAAGTGCATCTACTCATCATAAATGAAGTCGGAGTCATCATCATCGGTGTAGAAGTCCATGGCATCATCCTCCAGATAGTCATTGTCATCACTGAGGTATGAGTGAATATCTCCCTGGATGTCTTCACCTTCTTCCTCTTCTTCTTTTGCTGCAAGCTGAGCTTCTTGTTCTCGGATGGTCATCTCGAGGTCGGCCACCTTCTTGCGAAGACGAGCAATGGTGCGATCCTTCTTCTCGCGTTGCCGGCGAAGTGATTCATGATCCTTGACGAGCAGGGTGAAAGTCTGGTCCTTCTAGGCAGCAATGGCAAGGTTGTGGTTGGCGTAGGCTCAAGCATTGTCTAATTCCTTCTGCCTATGATATAGTAGGAAGTCTAGATTCTCCACTTGGCGCTTCATCTCCGGGTGACTTGGCATCCCTAAAGGCATTCCCATAGAATCACGCCTTGTGTGAGCAAAGTGAGTTCCCTAGATCAAGTTGATGTTTTGCCCACAGAGACGGGCAAGAGCTTCATGCATAGCCCTAGCTAATCCATCTAGCCAGTTGTTCTCTCGCACGGTGAATTGAATCTTCTCGGAAAGGGGTGCCTCCATCTTGCCTCGAAGATCTGCAACTATTAGCCATTGTAGATCTCCTCCTGGAAAATTCTTGAGTTGAGCTCCGAAGAATTCCGGATGCGGGCGCTCAAGATACTCAGACAGTGCATCAAGATCCCTCTCGAAGATTAGTTGGCCTCCGTTGCCCAACTGGTAGAACTTGCAATACTGAACTTCCATCTATAAGAATTTAGGATCAGTAAGTTATTGATGTGATCAAGTGTGTCAAATTTTTATGTAGTAATGTAAGAATTTTTGAGGAACTTGAATTTTTTTTGAAAGAATCTCAAGAATAAGAGGGGAAATAGGTTTTCATAAATACTCACATCTTTTGTTTTTGAAACTAAGTTTTTGTTCGGACGTCTATTCTAACTAGGGTCTCCTATGGTCAGGATGGCTCTGATACCAACTTGTCAACACCCTGGATTTTTAATCCCAGATGCCTGTTATGCCATACATCGCAATCCCAGGATTACCATTTTTGCAAGACATAACAGATTGGATATCACAGTACATCATCCATTACAAACCATAATAAGGTCTTACACAAATAAAGGATCTCATGATCCAGTCTTAATACAAACAAGCAGTAGAATAATAAGCGTAGAGGTAGGCTCCATCTTCAGTGTCATAGGCAATGCTGACAATGGGGGATGATCCTAGTTGTCGTACCCGTCCTGATGTCCTTCCCCCTGGTAGTCCTCCTCATAGTCTGGCCATGGGAATAGCCAGGGACAAAGCCATGAGTACTCTTTAAGTACTCGCAAACTATCACTAACAAGTAAGGTAGTTCTAGTAGGAATGCTAAGCTCTAAGTTTATTTGCAAAAGCTAAATTTGAAAACCTAAGATGAGTTCAGAAACAAAGAAATGTAAAATAAATTCTAAATCACTTAAGTTGGGAACTTAGTTTTCATAGTCACAACCCTGTTGTGGTTAAGTCAAGTCACGATTCATTTCATAAGTCATTTTGAAAACATCTGACGACGGAACAGTATGGCCACTCCAACTTTCCATGACCGCGTATGTGGATATTCGAATAGTTTGACACTCTACAGAGGTGGTACACTTTCACCACAAAATTCAATACATCTGTCAGGGATAACCCTGAATCATCATACTTAGTATGCGGATAATCAATCATAACCTTTCCTTTACACATTCTAGTATAAGCACCTCTCCTATGAGCTTGGCCTCCCAGCCATGGCCATCTGCCATCCTGGGCACTACATAGGTGGACAATCATCAAGAGATAGCCTCAGCTCAAACCTCTCCCGCGAGGGAAGCCATACTAATGCATATAAACTTCCGGCTAAGCCTTACCCAAGTCAGGTATTGTGGTTGTACGGTAAAATTGGAATGGTATCGCATTCGAACCCAACCATCAGTTTTTATAAAGGGTTAAGGCTCATGCCTCAACATTTTCATCATCATAAACCATTTGTGTTTCTCACAACATGTCGAAACATCTCAATATAATGACTCATCATTCCAAGGTTTTCATAAGCAGTTTCACCAAGTATTCCCATCCAAAATGATCAAGTTTTATTGCTTAGCACAGGTCCTAAGGTTAAGAGTGTTCACTAATGAGGAGTGCTAACCTCAATCTCATGCCATAGAATGACATCTAGTATAGGTCAAGTTTTATACTCTTTATGCTATCTATACTACTTTCCAAAATCTCACAAAGCATTACTTAAAGGTAAAGAAACTTTGGTAAAGTAAAATATTAAAGCTTGCAAGTAAAACTTGGGACGGGTATAAATAAAAATGTATAACCAAGCATGTCTAAGGCATCTTGCTTAGGTTAACTTGTATCTAGTGATGGCTTGATAATAATAGCTTTCCAATAATAGCTTGCCTTGATTGGTGGAGTGATTGAAGTTCTCTTTGTCTTCCTCGGGGTAGAACTCCTCCTCGTAGACTTGGTCGGTACTGTCGTCTATAAATGAATACGGGATACACAATCACCAAACAATACTTATCTAAGCACACTAAGGTTCAAACTTGATGATCTAGCATCATCACACTCATCACAAGATTTAAAGAACTAGTTTCATTTATTTTATTTGAGAAAAGTAATTTCTACTCATTGAAATTAATTAAGATTTAATATTCTCCAATTAAAATATGGGATCATGTTTACACATGTCATCATCACACATTCTAATACATGGGGATGTGATTTAAAAGGTTGCTCATATTTTATAAAGTTTAAGATTATCATTTAATAGATTTAAAGTGACTAGAAATGCCTATATAGCATTATTTTGGTACTAGTCCAAAGTCATTGTATGCAAACCTAAATATTATTACTTATTTAGATAGGTATTGGCAAATGTGATTTTTGAGAGTTGAAATCAACTCAAAAGCTATTATGGTTGATTTTTGAAAAATGTTTGAAGTTACAAAAGTCTCTGCCTTGTTATTTTTTCTATAGATTATATCTAACTCCCAATGATTTAAATCCAATGGGCTTGGATAGATATTTTAATTATCTTTCTAACAAAATTTGAATCATGCATTTTGGTCAAGTGAAACTCTCTGAATTGATTTTTGAATAAGTGGACAGAATCTAGTTTCAACTAAATTAGAAAATACTAATTTGAATCTGTGGGCTAGCGCGGGAAAGGAAATGGGCCTGCCCAGCTGCACTGCACGGGCGCATCGGGCTACTGACAGGGGGTCCCGCACGTCAGCGGCACATCCAACGCGAAGCGGTATGGGGCACTCTCAGCGCTACGATTAGAACAAGATCTACGGCTATGGTTCGTCGTCTCCGGTGAACAGCTCGGGCGAGAACGAACCCTAACACGACACGGTGGGGGTACGTGGGGGCTCACCAGGGCTCCAGCTAGGCTCGGCGACGGGGGCGTTCGGGCTAGTAGACGACGGCGGTTCGAGGCGTGGTCGCGGCAGCTCCTGGGGCAGCTCCAACCGACGGCGCCTCTTCTCCTCTGCTGCAACAAGCTCCAGCGAAATTCTGGCGAACTGCGGCTCACCTTGCTCCAGGGATGGTGTGTGGAGGATCAGTGGTGAGAGGGGAGTGAGATGGTGTGCAGAAATAGGGTGGAGAGGGCCTCCTTTTATAGCTCGACGAAGGGAGCAGCGCGGCATGCTCGGGCTTCGTCGGCGACGCGTCTACAGGCTGCTATCGGCATGGCTAAGAGCGGTGGTCGATGTAGTGCTCCCTGGCGGTCTTCTCTGGCTTAAAGGCGCGGCAAGGGGCGGTCGCATTTGGTCGGGAGCATCCGCACTCTAGGAAGAGACAGTGGGTGATCGATGCGGCACACGGTGGCTACTGGTCGCACGGTGGCAAACGGGCATGTCTGGGCGATTCCTGGGGTCGTGGTGAAGTAGTGTGCACGAGCTGCGGTCGAAGCGCGGTATGTGCTAGCTAGTCACGCGCGCCGCTCTGGCGCGTGCTCGGCATGGCGCAGACGCACTGGGCGCGGCTGTGCTGCGGTGGTCCATGGCCTGGCAGCGCTCGGAGAAGGGACAAAGAGGGGCGACGCATTGGTGGCTACCTCCTAGACATGGCGGGAGAGAGCGGGGCGCTCCGGGCTAAGCGGTCCATTGTCGACCGACGAAGTGGTGCTCCGGGTGGCTCGGTACTGGCGCAAGCAGCAATGGGGAGTGGTGCTAGGGTGCTGGTTGGGACTAGAGGGGACAAGGGGAGTGTAATGGGGAAAAATGGTGGACAAAGCATTGATCAAGAACAGTAAAAGTTTGGCAGCTAACTCTATGATCACCAAGTGTTTGATGAAATGGCTGAAAGAAATTTATATTTGAATTTTTGATTCAAATTTTTTGAGTGGTCTGGTATTAAGCTTGAGAGACTAGGTTTTCTTGGGATTGCCAAGGTGAATTCATTTGATGTGTTTTTGAAAAATGAGGATCTTCACATATGTATTGGATTCAATTTTCAAATGTCATTTAAATTGAGTGGCTAAATGGTTTTGTAAGTTTGTAAAGTGGGCCTTGGTACATTTTTACTTGGTCTAGCAAGGGGTGAAAAGATCTAGAATTGTTTTTGTTAGGAATTGACTTCTAGGAACACCTAAAGTAGCCTAGTGGATTAAAATTGTCAAAATGACCATTTGTCTTATTTAATCTTATTTGATTTCTTTTTCTTTGGATTTTGTTTGTAAATGGTCTAGATTATGTGACATTCACCTTTAAACCATTTCACAACATTTAGAACAAACAAGCATGGCATTTTCAAACAATTCTACACTAATGCAAACACACATGCATTCATTGCCTTTTCTTTAATAAAAGTTTTTGTTAACCCTGAATTGGGTGATTAGGAACTTGATAACCTTGATTAAAGATTTGGGATGTTACACACTCGGCAACATCAGAAGACCTAGAACGGCCCTGTATTGGCCAATAAAAATCTGGATGTCCACAAAACCCTTTTCGAAGTACAGTCGTAGGGAAGCCTCGGACTGACAACAAGGGTAACTGGGTGTATAACACGGTGGTAGAAAATGCTGCTGCGGCTCGATATCTCTTGGCAAACAATCTAGGTCTAGAATAGGTCCATCTAAGTGTGAAACTACTCACCAAGGGCCTAGAGCAGCAAAAGGTCGCCACATCCGGCAGCGGAAAACTGGTCTCCAATTCAGATCAATGCCGCACGGATACGGGTCAACACGAAGATATATGGCCCCTAGGCGAGACAAAACAACGCTACCGTTCCAATCCTCGGGAAGATAACTACTCATAGACCGGATCTTCAGGCGGCACAGACCCACACAAAGTTGGAGTAGCATTGCTCCAGTAGCAAAACGAGACGCCATTGCGGCAATGGTCTAGCCTCCCTAGAGACAGTCGAATAATCGCGGGGAAGACAAAGAAGCTCAACGTCGGGAGCAGGACCGGCAAAGGATGCCTCCTCCTAGACACACTAGCCGTCCGACTAAGCCATGTCACAATGATGGCAATGACGGATGAAGAAATGATGGACATCACGCTAGAACAATCTGGCATGGTGGCCGTCATCATGAAACCCTAGCTGGGGATAACAATCCACCACCACCTTCTCCGCCAAGCAGTCACCACAACGGTGCTCATGGAGGGAGCCAGGGGGACGCCATGGAAGAGGTGATGGCAGAAGGAGCAGGAGTCCAGCTCATGGGCATCATAGCCACAGTGAGCAACCAAGATAACGTGCCTTATCACCCAGCGACGCCAGGCACAAGATCAATTCAAACATTGAGGCACGACACTACGAGTCGGACAACATCTATGTGGGTCCAAAATGTTTTGGGTCGTGCGTACGACAAACGAACTTTCCGGAAGGGTTTGCCACCTCAAGGCACATCCAACCCTATGATAGTGTGGCTCGGCCAGACACCTAGCTATAGGATTTCTTCCAGGCCTGCTGCATCACTAAAGGAGGAAACAGCTTGGTCACGACCTGGTATCTCCTGCTTATGCTGAGGAAAGCGGCTTGATCATGGCTTAATGAACTCCCGGAAAATACCATCCACAACTGGTATTATATGCAAAGTGCTTTCCTTAAGAATTTTGAGGGAACATACATGAGTCCATGCATGGTCGAAGATCTGTAGCGGTACACTCAGAAACCCAGAGAAACTTTCCGGGACTACCTTGGATGATGGATTGACATGAAGAACTCCTACAAAGGAGTAAACGACCAAACTATGATTGAAGCATTTATCGCGGGACTCCCAATTGGTTTACTACATCATCGCTTGAGGTGCCACAAAGTGACTAATTTGGGGGAGAAGATAGAAATGGCAAGAAAATATGCTGATGTCGATGATGACGCGGAAGGACTGCTCAACATGCTGGCTATGCCACAGTCGGCAAAACAACCAAAGCAGCAAGCCACAAAATGCAAAACGCAAAAACACCTCGGAGGAGAAACCCAATCCAGAAACCGCAATAGTCAATGCAACTTTTGGGTCTGGAGGACGAGGAGGCTGCGGTGGCGGCCGGGGATGAGGTCGTGGAACTTTCTAGAGTCCAAGGTAGAGGAGACCATCAACCTGGAAAAACCTACTCTTGGGCCGACATTACCAATAATCTGTGTGTGCATCACCCGAATGGCAACGGGGGCACGTCCCACACCAATGTTGAGTGTCATTTTAATGATGACATCAAGAAAGACGAATCCGCTAGCTACAGGGCCAAGAGACGAAAAGGAAAGAAAAATTCCAACAAACAAAAAGGCACCAAGGAAGATTCCAACATGGAGGAGGCAAAAGCTTCAAATCCCAAGTCAGGTGGAAAGAAGACCTTCCCAACCAAGAAAGACACTTATGTCACCTTCCTTGGGTATCAACCAGCCAAGGTCAAGAAAACAGTGATGCACGAGCTCAACACAACTGTTCTAGCTATCCCTCATTTTCTAGATTGGTCGGAAGTAACAATCACCTTTGACCGAGGCGATCATCCGCCTAAGTTGCACAGGCGAGGAAAGTACGCTCTAGTCATCAATCCACTTATTGACGGCTATGGGTTCTCCAAGACCCTCATGGACGGTGGCAGCAGTCAACATCCTCTACGTTGAAACGCTGTGTAGGATGAGGATATCGGGAGACACAGCTGAATCACAGCTCTGTGGTTTTCCACGGAGTTGTCCCTGGAAGACAAGCAAATTCTCTGGGGGAGATCACTTTGGACGTTACCTTTGGAACTCCAAAGAACTATCAGATGGAAGCACTTTCTTTTGAAGTGGTCCCGTTCAAGAGCGCATACCACGCTATCTTTGGGCGTCCGGATTACCGGGATTTTATGTCTCGCCCAGTTATATTTACAACATGATGAAAATTCCAGGTTCCAAAGGCGTCATCACGATCCGGGGAGACCCAAAAAAGGCACGAGAATGCGAAGACGAAAATGCTGCCTTTGCTGAAGCCGTACTGCATGATCATGAGTACCAAGAGATCAAGAAGAACATCGACCCATCAGAGATGCCCGCAACGAAGAAGGAGGTTACCAAGCTGACTCCAGAGTTCAAGGCATCGGAGAGATGAAGATGACGCCGTTGAAGGATGACGACCCCTCCAAGGTGACCAAGATAGGTGTAGGTTTATATAGCGCATAGGAAAGCGCGCTCGTCAAGTTCCTCGAAGCCAATAAAGATATCTTCGCATGGCAGTCATCTAACATGACCGGAGTACCTAGGTAACTTGCCGAGCATAGTATAAATGTATGCCCAATGCTAAACCCGTCAAACAATCCTTACGACGTTTTGGCGATGAAAAGCAAAAAGCAATAGCAAAGAAACTAGCCCGGCTCGAGTTATAGGATTCATAGAAGAGGTCATCCATACTGATTGGTCGGCCAACCCTGTAATGGTCCCTAAAAAGGACACCACTGAATTAAGGATGCGTGTTGATTATACTGCCTTGAACAAGGCTTGTCCCAAAGAACCGTTCGCTTTGCCTAGAATTGATCAAGTGATCGATTTGACAGCAGGCTCAGAACTCCTATGTTTTCTCGACGCATATTCTGGATATCATCAAATTCGGATGAAGGACTCAAACAAAATAAAGACTTCATTCATCACACCTTTCGGCACCTTCTTCTACATTACGATGCATTTTGGGCTCAAAAACGCAGGAGCTACGTACCAGCGCACTATGCAGCATTGCCTCCACGATCAAATCGGATGTAATGTACATGCATATGTGGACGACATAGTTGTGATGTCCAAAAAGAAGGAAATAATAATTTCCGACTTGGAGGAAACATTCAGCAATCTACGAAAATACAACATAATGCTCAATCTGAATAAGTGTTTCTTTGGAATTCTAGCCAGAAAATTGTTAGGTTTCATTGTATCTCAAAGAGGCACAGAGGTTAACCGTGAAAAAATAAAGGCTATACTAAACATTTCCAGGCCAACTCGCTTGAAAGACGTACAACGACTAACTGGTTGCATTGCTGCAATCAGTCGGTTTGTAAGCCGACTCGATGAAAGAGCCGCACCACTATATAAGCTCTTCAAAAATTCCAAGAAATTCGTCTGGACTGATGAAGCTGAAGCTACACTATAGGATCTAAAAGTCATACTCTCATCCGCCCCTATTCTTGCAGCACCAGAGCCGCAGGAGCCGGTGTTGCTATACTTAGCTACAAAAAACAGAGTCGTCAGTGTTGTCATGGTGGTGGAACGACCGGAAGAAAAACATGAGCACCTGGTAACGCGTCCGACTTACTATCTCAACGAGGTCTTAACTGAATCAAAGCAAAGGTACCCTCATTACCAAAAGTTAGCCTATGGTGTGTTCTTCACCTCCAGAAAGCTACGACACTATTTTCAAGAGCACAAGATTACCGTGGTGAGCACAGCTCCCATGAGAGACATAATCAACAAAAGCGATGATATAGGACACGTCGCTAAGTGGGGCATAGAGCTAACAACTTTTGATATTGAGTACAAACCACGTACAACAATCAATTCCTAGATTCTTGCTAACTTTGTCGCTGATTGGACAGAGACGGTCGAAAACACAGACCTCTCAAAGACGGAAATTTGGAACCTACATTTTCACGGGTCTAAAGCGCTCGGGGGCTCGGGGGTTGGCGTGGTACTCAAATCACCCCAAGGTGATAAATTGTTCTTGTGTTGCATATCCACTTCACAACGACAAATAACATTGCCAAGTATGAAGCCCTGCTACATGGAGTTTGAATCGCAAAAGACATCGACATTCACCGACTAATGTGTTACGGAGACTCGGATTTAGTTGCTCAGCAAGTATCCGATATCTGCAATGCCAATAAACACATGGCAGCTTATAGAGCCGTTGTGGATGAACTATCTAAATCATTCAAAGGGTTTGAAGTCCAACACATTCCCCAAACAGAAAATAGGGAAGCATATGCTCTACCAAGAATAGGCTCTACGCGGAAACAGGTCCCGGATGGTGCTTTTTTGGAGCACTTAAGAGTTCCTCTATCATAGGAGTTGATGAGGAGTATCTGACCAAATCCGACTCACCACTCATAGCAGTTATGGATGTAATTCCCAGCTGGACCAAACCCTACCTTGATGTCATGGTAGAGGGAAAACTACCCAAATACGAAGTTTTGAGCCGGCAGATTGTCCGATGAGAAAAAACCTACACAGTAGTGGGAGGTGAGCTCTATAAGCGGAGTGTATCTAGGGTCTCTCAGCGCTGCGTTTCTCTAGAAAAAGGCATGGCAATTCTAAGGGAAATTCACGAAGGCAGATGCGGACATCACGCCGCAGCCAAATCTTTAGTGGCAAAGGCTTTTAGACACGGATTTTTCTGGCTTACAACTAAGGCATATGTCGAACGGCTGGTCAAGATGTGCAAAGGTGCCAAAAATATGCCAAACAAGCCCACGTTCTAGATGATCAGCTGCGAACAATTCCAATTACATGGCCTTTTGCGGTCTGGGGGCTTGACATGAGAGGACCATTTCGGTGGGCTCAAAGTGGTTACACTCACCTTCTTGTGATGGTGGATAAATTCACAAAATGGATTGAGGGAAAACCCGTCACAAGTTGTGATGGAGCAAAAGCCAAAAAGTTCATCGAGGACATGATCATCCGATTCGGGTATCCACATAGTATTATTACCGACAATGGGAGTAACTTTTTCATGGGAGAACTAGTCGAATTCTGCAATGAACAGGGGATCCATCTCGATATCGCATCAGTCGCACATCCACAGGCCAATGGACAAGTCGAAAGGGCAAATATTTAATCCTTCAAGGCCTGGGAACATGACTCGAAGCACCACTACATCGTGTTGTGAGGGCTTGGGTGGACGAACAACCATCCGTAATATGGAGTTCACGAACAACTCCTAATAGGTCAACCAGATATACACCTTTTTTCTTGGTCCATAGTGTAGAAGCTGTTCTGCCGAGTGATCTTATTCACACCTCTCCCCGAGTTGCTACGTATGTCGAAGAGGATGCCAACGTTGCTCGACAAGACGACCTCGATATGCTCTAGGAAGTTCGTGTGGTTGCTGAATAGAGATCTACAGCCTATCAGCAAAAGTTACGTAGATATCATAGTTAGAGAGTCACAAATCAGTCTTTCAGGAAAAGGAAATTTGGTTCTTCGGCTAGTGCAAAAAAAGAGCACAAACTTGCCCCTATATGGGAAGGGCCCTTCATGGTTAGTCGAGTATTGCACAACGGTTCGTACTACCTAACTGATATGAGGCCAGAAAAAGAGGGACCTGCTACTAAGAAGAGAAAGAGAGCTAGAGGTAGTACAAACCCGGATGAGATAGACCGTCCTTGCAATATTGCTCAGCTATGTACCTTTTATTCTTAAATTTTCTTTCTTTGTAATCATATATGTGTACATGTTCAAAGTAAAATAAAGTATCGGTATCCTCAATGTTTTTACTAAGATGTTTTGATGTACCATCTTATTTTTGAATGATCATGTTGATACGTCGTAAACGTATCTGTAATTTTTGATGCTCCATGCTTGTTTTATATCTACTTTCTTATGTTTTGTTCACACTTCGAGGTATTTTTATACATTTTCTAGAACTAACCTATTAACAAGATGCCACAGTGCCAGTTGCCTGTTTTCTGCTGTTTTTGGTTTCAGAAAAGCTAGTAAGGAAATATTCTCATAATTGGACGGGACAAAAGCCAAAGTCAATATTTTAGCCGAAGCAACATGGAATCCAAAGGGCAGCCGAAGGGGGGCCAGGAGGCGGCCATACTCTATGGTGGCTCGACCAGCCCTAGGCGCGCCACCAGGGGTGTGGGCCCCTGGAGCTCCACCGACCTTGCCCCTTCGCCTATAAAAGTCTCCCGGTACGAAAACCCTAGGGACCTGATCAGAATTCCATGAAAAGTTCCGCAGCGCCACCGCCACCGAAGAGGAGATTCGGGGGACATAAGTCTCTGTTCTGGCACCCTATCGGGACGGGGAAGTGCCTCCGGAGCCATCTCCATCGACTCCACTGCCATATCCATCGTCGTTGCTGACTCCCATGATGAGGAGGGAGTAGTTATCTCTCAAGGATAAGGGCTCTACAAGTAGCTATGTGTTCATCTCTCTCTCTCTATGTGTGATCTTATTGAGATCATGAGCTTTGTAATCTAGGATCTATTCTTCTACTCAAGTGCTTTAATTAATCTCTGCTTATCCCCACGTGTGTGAAGTTGACAGTGTGCACATCGTGTGGCACTTTGGTTAAGGTTACATAAATACTTATCATGAGCATAATTTGAGTTGGATGTCTCTTTGAGATTGTGGTGTTTGTTGGAACCATCTAGCGCTCAAGGTGATAGTGAGGGGTTATCTAGATGGGGAATGCGAACTTTAAGGTGTGTTGTTATAGCCCTACATCATCCAACCGGAGAGTAGTTCAGGGTAGCATCATGAAGAGAAGATATTTATATGAGAGTGTCCACTAGTGAAAGTATGATCCCTAGGCCTTGTTTCTAAGCATTGAAACACCATTTACAATCAGTCATGTTACATGTTTGCTTGTTGCCACTCTTATTTCAGATTGCAATTACCACTTATAATCATCCATATTACTTGTATTTCACTATCTCTTCGCCGAACTAGTGCACCTATACACCTGACAAGTGTATTGGGTGTGTTGGGGACACAAGATACTTCTTGTATCTTGATTGCAGGGTTGCTTGAGAGGGATACCTTTGACCACTTCCTCCCTGAGTTCGATAAACCTTGGGTGATCCACTTAAGGAAAACTTGCTGCTGTTCTACAAACCTCTGCACTTGGAGGCCCCACACTGTCTACAAGAATATAAGAATGCATAGACATCAAGTTATTTTCTAGCGCCATTGCCGGGGAGGTAAGGTAAAAGGTACTCACATCCTCTGGCTACTAAGTTATCTTCTAGTATTGTTGCTGGTGTGTGAGTGCTCGAAGTTATTTTCTTTAGATTCTAAAATTATATCTTTTTGTTTCTTGTTTTTATTTTCACTAGTTAGGCTTAATGGAAAACAACAACAAAATTAGAGAGCTTTATAGTATTTATCTTGAGTGAGGACATAAAGTGTTTGAAGAGAAAATTAAAAAAACCTATGGAACTTTATTTGCACGCTAATAGAAATGTTATTAGTATGAATTCTTTGAACACCATTATTGCTAATGCTATGGAAAAGTCTAAGCTTGGGGAAGCTGGTTTTGATGATCATGATATTTTTAGTCCCCCAAGCACGAAGGAGATAATTTACTTTGATGATACTATACCTCCGATATATGATGATTACAATGATGAGTATGATATTTTCAGTCCACCTACTATTGAGGAGAAAATTAATTATGATTACAATATGCCTCCTATATTTTATGATTATGGTGATGAGAATAATAATGATAGCTCTTTTGTTGAATTTGCTCCCACTACAATTAATAAGAATGACTATGTTTACGTGGAGAGTATTAATTCTTTTATGCATGTGGCTCATGATAAGAATGTTTTATGTCATAGTTATATTGTTAATTTTATTCATGATGCTACTGAAAGTTATTATGAGAGAGGAAAACATGGTTGTATGTATCTCAACAATATTAAGTTTCCCCTCTTTATGTTGAAAATTTTGAAGTTGCACTTGTTTTGCTTTCCTATGCTTGTTGCTTTGTGCTTTCATGACTTGTTTCTTTACAAGATTATTTTTCATAGGAATTGGGTTAGACTTAAATTTGTTCCATATTTTCTTCTTGATGCTCTCTTTTACTTCAATTCATATTTCTTATGTGAGCATAATCGAAATTATCATGCCTATCTTAATGGCTATAAAGAAAGAGCTTTTGGGAGACAACCCGTTATATTTTTACTTTTAGTAAGTTCTTCTTTTGTTGAATCTTGGAAGTTATTGCCTCAGTAATAACCTCTCCTTATCCTTTTTGTGTGGTTTCTGTGCCAAGAACAACCTCTAATGATAGAGAAGTAAGACTTGGGAAAGTTGTTGTCCCGAAACAGATTTCTATGCGTTAGCGTAAAAAATCGCGAAAAATCTCAGTACGTCGGATTGAGCTATAATTTTTTGTGCTTATGCCCTGGGTTATTACCAACTTTTGTTAGTACTGCACTTTTCTATATGAGCAACATAAGATTTTCAAAAAAAATCGGTCTTTACTTGCTGGTCTGTTTTGACAGATTTCTGCCATTATTTGCATTTGCCTCTTAATCGGTTTCTTTTTGAGTTCTCTTGGATCACTTGAGCTTTTAAAAGAAATTGATACAGCAGCTTATGTTTTGATGGAAGTTTTACTTGTGTTGAAACTAAACCCAAAGACTTATTATTGAATATACTAATGTTGCTAATGAAGATTGTGTGAAATTTTGTATGAAGGAAATTTTCAAGTGTAGGGAAGAATAATGTGATGAGATTAATATGGACAAAAGCTCAAGCTTGGGGATGCCACACGTGTCACCCAAGAAATATTCAAGAAGTATATGCGTCAAAGCTTGGGGATGCCCAAGGCATCCACTTCTTCATCGATAATCTCAGGTCTTCTTTCAAGACACTTTATTTTTATTACCTTATGCACTATGTGTTTTTCTTGGAGCATCTTTGTTTTTAGTTTTATTTTGCTTTCTTTGCCGCAATAAGTTTGTTGGATCCCAACCCACTTCTTTTGGAGAGGGACGCACCCTGTTATTCATTTCCTAGAACACTCTAGTTTTCACTCTTATTGTTTTGTGAGTGTTCTTCTTTGCTAGCATTGCGTTTAGCTTTAGTTTTCGATTAGTGTTGGAAAAGAGTAGGAAGTTTCATGCTTATAGTGGTACAACAGGAAGCTTGTTTTGACTATGTTTTAGACTTTATCATGTCATTCTAGATGTTGCTTTGACCATATGCTTAGTGATTATTGTTGTAGCATGACTTGTTTCAAACAATTGATATTGCTTAATGTGCCTTGAAATAATCATGCATTGTTTTAGCATACAAAAGCATAATATTGTGGTATTCTCCTTTGATGATTTATTTGGGTTGACTTGGCACATGCTTACACCATGTTAAGACTATGAACCAGTCACCATAGCCTCTATGATCATTTAGTTTTTGACTTGCAATATCACTTTATGCTTTAATTAATAATGTTTTGTCGCTTTGCATGATTATGGCCATTATTGCTCTCTTAGTTGGTCGCTCCCAGTCTTTTGCTAGCCTCCACTTGTACCAAGTATGAGTTGTACTCATGCATCCAACCTCCAAGAAAACCAAGTTATTCCAAAGAGTCCATTATAAATTCCTATGCATGGTGTGTTACACCATTCCAAGTATATTCATGTTTTTATCTACCTTCCAGATTAAACTTGCTATCTGAAAATTAGTGATTAAAGCTCTCACAAACTTGATTGCACACTTACTTTCTTGCACTTAATAAACTTGAACTATTGTGTCCATCTATGTTGTTTATATGCTTGCGCTTTATAAGTTGTGAATTAGCAAAACCATGTTGTCATGGGGAACGCTTTCAACATTGCACTTATTATTTAGTTGATATCATGTTCTTTTGTTTATGGATGTACACCATAGTTTGTTCACTTTAACCTTAATCACTTCAAGATGCTTATGATAGGGGCAATGAGAGATGAAAGCTAATAAGTACCATAATTTTTGGAAGCTCTTTATGAAACTTGAATTTCCCTTTTATGTTGAGTCTCCATCTTCTATCTTTATGCACCTATTGAGATAGCATAGTGGTCATTCTTAGTTTACTGTGCATTGTCCCAAAAATTATTGATTGGTTCACAATTTTGGTATTGCTTGCTCTTAAATTATTTGATTGATTCATAATTATTTGTATCTAGTCACCCTTATGAACTATGAAGGTGTCCTATGCATTTATGTTTTGCTATACCATGAGGGACAAGCTGAATGCCACTCTTATTATGTTTTCTATATGTGAAACAAACAAACATCTTTCAATGCATTGTTATTCATGATCTTTTGTTTGTACCTTTTCATATTACAACATAGTTGCTATGTCTTATTGTTAGAACTGTATCTTTCATGCTTATGTTTAGAATACTTTGATCCCAGCTATCAATGCTTTACAAATATCTTGATCAAGATTGTGATGGTGCATGTCACCTCAAAAATTATTCTTTTTATCACTTACCTACTTGAGGACGAGAAGGACTTAAGCTTGGGGATGCTTGATACATCGTAAACGTATCTGTAATTTTTGATGCTCCATGCTTGTTTTATATCTACTTTCTTATGTATTGTTCACACTTTGAGGTATTTTTATACATTTTATAGAACTAACCTATTAACAAGATGCCACAGTGCTAGTAGCCTGTTTTCTGCTGTTTTTGGTTTTAGAAAATCTAGTAAGGAAATATTCTCGGAATTGGATAGGACAAAGACAAAGTCAATATTCTACCGGAAGCAACACGGAGTCCGAAGGGGAGCCGAAGGGGGGCCAGGAGGTGGCCACACCCTATGGTGGCGCGCCACCAGGGGGTGTGGGACCCCTGGAGCTCCACCGACCTTGTCCCTTTGCCTATAAAAGTCTCCCGGGACGAAAACCCTAGGGATTTGATCAGAATTCCACGAAAAGTTCCGCAGCGCCGCCGCCACCGAAGAGCAGATTCAGGGACAGAAATCTCTGTTCTGGCACCCTGCCGGGATGGGGAAGTGCCCCCGGAGCCATCTCCATCGACTCCACTGCCATCGCCATCACCGTTACTAACTCCCATGATGAGGAGGGAGTAGTTCTCTCTCGAGGCTAAGGGCTCTACAAGTAGCTATGTGTTCATCTCTCTCTCTATGCGTGATCATATTGAGATCATGAGCTTTGTAATCTAGGATCTATTCTGCTACTCAAGTGCTTTAATTAATCTCTGCTTATCCCCACGTGTGTGAAGTTGACAGTGTGCACACCGTGTGGCACTTTGGCTAAGGTTACATAAATACTTATCATGAGTATAACTTGAGTTGGATGTCTCTATGAGATTGTGGTGTTTGTTGGAACCATCTAGTGCTCAAGGTGATAGTGAGGGGTTATCTAGATGGGGAATGCGAACTTTAAGGTGTGCTGTTATAGTCCTACATCGTCCAACCGGAGAGTAGTTCAGGGTAGCATCATGAAGAGAAGATATTTATATGAGAGTGTCCACGAGTGAAAGTATGATCTCTAGGCCTTGTTTCTAAGCATTGAAACACCGTTCACAATTAGTCATGTTACATGCTTGCTTGCTGCCACTCTTATTTCAGATTGCAATTACCACTTATAATCATCCATATTACTTGTATTTCACTATCTCTTCGCCGAACTAGTGCACCTATACACCTGACAAGTGTATTGGGTGTGTTGGGGACACAAGAGACTTCTTGTATCTTGATTGCAGGGTTGCTTGAGAGGGATACCTTTGACCACTTCCTCCCTGAGTTCGATAAACCTTGGGTGATCCACTTAAGGGAAACTTGCTACTGTTCTACAAACCTCTGCACTTGGAGGCCCAACACTGTCTACAAGAATAGAAGCGTGCGTAGACATCACATGTCATAGTCGAAAATCCCAAAATAATTGAAAGTACTTTATGCTCATGTTTGTTCTAGTTATATTTCCAATTCTAAAAATACTACCTTCGGGTGTAAGTCTAAATTTTTTCTAGTCTATACTTGGGTCTTTGTCTGATAGCTGCATGCGGGTGTTTTCCAAGTAGTGAATTGTGGTACTGGAAGACGACTTTGGTTCCAGGTTTAAACTGGTTTAGCAGTTGAGCTCCGTTGCTCAGCAAAGTTTCCGTGCTGAAGGTTTTCCAGCTCACGAAATGAATGAGGTGGAAAGCCAGATAAACGATAAGTATAGGCAAAACAAGAAGTGCTTATGTATTTTTTCAAGCACACCAAGTAAAAAAGGCAAAAGTGCTAAAAGGAGTAAAGCATGAATTCTTACAAACTTAAGCGCTAGCAAAATAACATACTACTTATTACAATTAGATAGTTTTCAGAATAACACATTATTTTTTCAAGCACACTCTATGATGCAGGTGGAGAGGCACGATTTGCCGGCTCGCTCGACACATCACCCGTATCACCCCGATATCTATCTGAGACAAGTAAGTCAGACTCATTCTGCTCATCATCCTCGAAAACTTCAGCAATTGCTTCCTTTGGGGGTGGTGACATTTCAATGGGCGTGAAGAATGGCTCCTCATAGTTGGTCAACTCGGCCACATGCGAGGCATATCTGGCGCAAGAATCCCAGATCTCCTTGATGTTCTGCTCTTTGCCATCTTCATCGATAGTCGAATAACCCCTAGTAACTTGCCATATTTCCATACTTCCATGGTGGCTCATTACCATTGTCAGGTCATTCTGTGTCGTTGTGCATGCATATGATATATTCCAATCCTTGACGAGCTGAGGCATATCCTTTGCCTTGTCTCGTAGCTCAAAGGCCAACATTGCGTCTAAGCCTGAGAGTCTGACGGATTCACCAACCTCCTCTAGTGACTAGCGGAAATCGTGGATCAGGTCCCCAATGGTAATAAGCCGGCTGGTACGAGGCTCGGATGAAGAGGCATCCGGCATGTTGAGAGGACCTATAAGAAAGAAAGCAAGGTCAACTTATATATATATATATTCGGGTTTCACAAATTTGGAGAAACGATAATTCAGGGATGGAAACATTTACCAAAGATAGTGTCATCTACTTTGGCCTTCTCCTCTCGAAGGCTCTGGAGTTCATTCTGGAGAGCTTTGGCGGTGTCCTTCTCCCTATCCAAAGCATCTCGCAATTCCAAGATTGTTTTGTCCTATTTGGTGATGGTGCAGTCACGCTCTTCAGTAGCATGATTGCTAAACTCAAGGACACTAGCAATGCTAGTCTCATGATCCTTCTTGAGTTTACTCAGCTCCGCACGCAAGTCAGCACTTTCCACCTCCAGGACTTTATAATCTTCGGCTTGTTCAATCATTTTACTGGATTGTCTCACAAGATCTGGCGAGGCAAAGATGTAAAAGCTGGATAAATATTCAGCTACAAGATTGTGGCGCCCCGCTAAAACCACTACTCGAAAATCGCTGTGTTTTTGTGCATTGCATCATCATGACTGCATGCTCATGTCATCATGCCACATTGCATTTGAGCATCAGCATGACATCATGCATATTATTTGCCTTAAACTATTTTCTAAAAGCCTATATTTGTTTTCTAAATATCCCATGTCTTTATTTCAAATTAAAACTCCGGTCTTTTCCGAATATTTTGTTTTGTCTAAAAACTATTTACAAAAGTCTTATTGAATTAAACAAATAAATAAAACAAATAAAATATTTTGTACCGGGGGAGGCAGCCCGGCCGTTGGGCCAGACCACCTACTACCCCGGAAGGCCCGACCCAAGCCAAACCCTAGTCTAAACAGACCCGACCCCAGCCTCATGCACCTGCAGCACGCAACGCTCCAGCGCCGCACACCGACACACACGCGCGGCAGCAACAGCGCAGCCCTGCCCGCTAGCTGGCCCCACCTCGCGTGCCCCCACGGTGCCTGCACGCGTGAACCGCCCCCCTCGCGGTCAACCACCACCCCACTCCCCCTTACCACCCTGGCACCCCTCCACCTTACCCCAGCCAACCACCGATCGCCACCTGCAGTCCCCCAGCCGCACACACACACGCACCCCATCTCCCGCACCCCACCTGGACACACACGCCACCGCCCGCCTAGCCGCCCCTGCACACTCCCCACGCCACATGCCACCCCACCGAGGCGGGGCCACCCCGACCGCCTCGTTCGTCTCCACCTTCCCCACCTGGTCGCCAACTCCCGCCCCGCGCCCCGCGTGACGCGCCACACCCTCCTCCGCGTCGCCGCTCCTCTCTCCCGCTCACCTACCCCGCTCGATCTCCACCGCTGCTAGGCTCCCCTTCTCCACCGCTCCCCCGATTCCCCGCAGAGCTCCACCCCCCTCGGATCCAGCGGGCTCCGTCCTTCTCTGTCTTCCCCGCCGCCGGCCGCTTCAAGATCGCCCCAAGCCATCGACTGCCGCCGACCCTCGCGGCCTGCCGCCGCCGCTCCACCTCTGCGACCCGTCCGCCGCCGGTCGCCTTCCACCCCGGTGTCGTCTCCTCCCTCCGCCTCGGGTCCTCGCTGCTCCGAGCCCGCGACCACGGTCCTACGCCACCCCTGCCGGCGAGGCCCTCGTCGGCCCTGTACCCTCCGTCGTCGGGAGCCCCACGCCGGCCTCCTCCTCCCGCGCCGGCCGTCTCCCTCTCTCCTCTTCGCCAGCATCCGCGCCTCCCCACGACCCTTCTCTGCTCTCCACCGTTGCCATCGTCCCCATCTCCGGCGAGCCCGGTGCCAACCACCGTAGAACAACCTCATCGCCGCTCTGTTGACCCGACCACGCGCGTGGTGCACTGCCGAGATGATGCTTGCTCTTGTGTGAGCACCTGCAGCTGTGCAACACGTCTTTCAGCCCTCTACACGTGTCTGCAATGGCTAAGATGTGCTGCTCCGTGTCCCAACCATGTGGGTGCCCTGGTGACCCGTGCTGTTGCCCAACAACAAGGGTGTGCCCAGCTATGTGCATATGTTCTGTCTCTGGAACACCGTGAGTCTTCCTGAAGTTTGTTGCCGAAGATCTACCGAAGATTGGAGTTCACCTCTAGCCAACGAAGCCGACACCACAAGATCCACCACCTCGGATCCGAAGACCGAACCCGGCGCCACGCCAAGTTCTCCTTCCCGGACGCCAGGGTCGCCTACACGGAACGGCAAGTTCTCCTTCCCGGAACGGCAAGATCGACCGCATGGAACACCAAGAGCTCGCAGCACCGAGACCCGAGTCCGACACCGACAATCAAAACCGAGGACCCAACAAGATCTTTGTGACGACAAGAGCGACACCGACTAGGGCGAGTCCGATGAGCCGCCGATGCCACACCAAGACCTGCGACAACCTCCGAAGACCGATCCCTCGCATGACAATTCTCCATCTTGTATCCGGATCTCGCCGTCCCGTCGAACCCTGAGTCCGAACCCCGAACCCCCGGAACCCAAGATCTTCCGAACCCCGATGTGTGACCCTAAGCCTCTATTTTTATAATATGACATATACCTGTCGCATCATTAAATCATCATGCTTGCATACATGTCATCTGGTGGGTTGGGTTAAATAGTCGATGCACCTAAATTAAATATGGAGTCCATATGCGGGCTATTCTAGTCTTATTCCGGACTCCATTTAAATTTGTGTAGTGAACCAATGCCATGTTTTGCCTTGCTAATACAACATTTAAATTGCGGGGTTTTAAATAACTTGAACCGTGTAATTAATTATCAGGACCTCGGTTCCGCTTAATACTGCCTAATTGCACCGCATCTGCATCATATCATAATCATGCCGGATCTTTTGTCATAGTATTAAATATTGCATCCGGTGTTTCTTATAGTGTTTGCTTCTTCGTGGATTAGGCCGATGAGTGGGTGCGAGTATCGACAAGTTCTCCGGCTATGATCCGTCGGCAGTGTTCCCCAGGCGAGCATCTCTCCCCCTTTCTGCCTATTTTGCATTTATAGTCTTTATTTCCTCCTGTTGATCTATTGCTATCTGTGTCACGATGCTTTAGTTTCCGTGCACCAGTTATATCCCGTGCAGCCTCTATATTGCCATGGACACCTCCTAATACCTGTTGTTTGGTAGATAGCTGGCCTTGCGAGTCGTAGTTGCTTGCTCAGGTGCGATCTCGTGTTGTCGAGTACCACAGTTGTTGGAATGCTGGCAGATGTTTAATGGTGGAGATGATCATGACTTTAAATACAACTATTAAATTGCTAGATATAACTAATGCAGAGGCATCGGTGGGCAATAGATGTTATTTGGTTCTTCCACGCTCACTTGTGTCCCGTAGGACCCCGAGTACTTGATACCTGTTCCTTGACTATTCGCACTATCCACATCCGGGAGACCCTATGGGATCCCCTTGAGCCAGAGCTTGATTCATTTCTATTTCTTGGGGCCACAAAGTAGTTTGGGGCTTTATTACTATCATGTACTTATGCCATGCTTTACTGTTTTATTTACGATTGTGCGTGGAGCACCTGTACTGTTTAGGATTGCGGAGTGTTTTCGCGGTATCGACAAGCCCAGTCACACTTTCGGGTTCCCAGTCGTTTACAACCATTGGCGCAAACCTTGGGTCCATCTCGGAGCCGGCCAACTTCGTTGCGGGTAGCTTAATGGGGTGGCCCCCTGAAATATTTTATGAATCCTGTGATTGCTTTGTCGTGTAAGCCTCGTTGGGTTTTGATTTGGTTTTTCTGAGGTTGATCGTGTGTGTGTCGCTATTTGTGCACCCCTGCAGGGTAAAACTTTCTGAAAGCCGTGTCCGTGGTTATGGACGACTTGGAGCATAGTATCTTGATCATAGACAAGCATAACTAAAGTAGTGATATAAATTTGACTTAATATGTGACTAGTAATCAGATTCAAATACCACGGAATGGATATTAAAAATGCCAACAACTGGTGGAGCTGGGGTTCCTTGTGTCTTGTTATATCTGCCTAGTAAGTATTGCAACTCCAATGGAATGTGATAAAAGTGCCAACAACTGCTGGGTTGTGGGATTCCTCATGACAATTATATCTGACTAGTAAATGTTCCAACTACAACGGAATGTTGACTAAAACTACCCACTACTTATGTTCTCTGGATGACTCATGCTATATATCTGACTAGTAAATGCTGCAACTATAATGGAATGAGTAAAACTGCCAACTGTGTGAGTTCCTTGGTCCGACTTCCTCGTTTGGTCTCAAGGGGGAAATACCAGGATGGGTATGTTTGGTGTTAGTATCAGGTCGGATCCGAATAGGTATTTATTACCCCTCTCTAATAGCCGACATATGTGTCGAGTGTCTATAGGTTGTTTAGTGCATGCTATGCTGCCGCTTCAGTCCACCATACCTATGTAGGCGAGAGCCGCCGAATTCTAGCCTCGCTGTGTACTGGCCTCAGTACTGACGCTCCTCTTTTTCCTTTGCCCTTTGTCGGCACCCCCTTGTGTTTTAGCAGGTTTGCAATCGACGTCGTTAGCAAGGTTACCCTTTCGGCTTGGCCTGGGCAGGGTTATGGACGCCACTGGTTATTCTTCGGGGCTCTTAGCCCCATTTGCATCTTGTCTGTACTCGGACGTTGTATCGTTTTCAAGGTGTTTTGGATCTTTGTAGTGTATATCTGTATTCTTGACTCTTGGAGTCATGTTGTATATATATCTGTTTTGTGGGTCCCATCGAGGACTGTTGTGTAATGGTATTACTTCGTTTTCCACCCGCACGAAAGTGCCTGGTGGGCGTCCTTGAATCATTTCTATGCGGGTTTGGCGGACAAGGGCTAAAACTTGCATAGGGCCGATTCGAGGGTGTTACAGAGTGGTATCAGAGCTCAGCAGTTACGATACCCCACTGTTCCAGCCTATAGGATAACCTAGCTAATGGCCGATATAGAGTGTCAAGACTATTTTGCAAAATCGGTTGGATAGATCTGATTAGGTGTAATTTTACTCCTTACCCCTATGCTATTCTCCTCTTACCTCTACGTGTTTTGAATCTGCTCTCTCATCTTTTCTTCGAGTCCAGGATTTCCGATGGTTGGGTTTCTGTCGTACCTTCAGGGTTTCGCTTCCTCTCCTTTACAACAGTGGTTCTACAATCATCAATCTGCTTCTCGGTTGTTGTACCTTCATCCAATCTTTTGTCCTTGAACTCTTTATCCGTATGTGGCCCTTGACAGATATATGTATCGTTCAAAATCATATGAGAAGGATGAGCATTGGTGAAGTTGGAGTATACCTTGAGCATGTGTTGTTCATGCCAACGGAACCATCGCAAAACCTGATCATTGTGTCTTTTCGTATGATGTTTCTTTGTATCTTCCGGTGGTCCCCAATGCGATGACATCATCTACGCCAGATCCGATGAAGATCCTGCATCACCCCTCTTGTTCCGAACACCGCTTGTGAAGATCTACAGTCTAAATCCCGAGAGTTGGTTGCACGATTCTACGATTCATTTACAGAAGGATGCTTTGAGTATGGGATGGACTAATCACCCTACCCGTCTCTCACTGTTCATTTTTGTACATCGAATCGGTGGATCAAGCAATTTTACTCCGTCCACGGAAGCTAGAGGTGGCTTTATTTGTTGATACCTTTACCTTCCTCCTTTGTTTATCCGAAGTGTTCTCTCGACGGATGTGAGCAATGACTCTTGCTAGTGGTGTCGCGGGGATCTACCCGAAGCGAGAAGATTCTGATCGTCGGCCTTCTTCCCGGTACCAATAGGCGGATCTCGAGGGCGAGATCCATTGTTAGTGGTGTCGAATTGTGGCGCCCCGCTAAAACCACTACTAGAAAATCGTTGTGTTTTTGTGCATTGCGTCATCATGACTGCATGCTCATGTCATCATGCCACATTGCATTTGAGCATCAGCATGACATCATGCATATTATTTGCCTAAAACTATTTTCTAAAATCCTATATTTGTTTTCTAAATATCCCATGTCTTTATTTCAAATTAAAACTCCGGTCTTTTCCGAATATTTTGTTTTGTCTAAAAACTATTTACAAAAGTCTTATTGAATTAAACAAATAAATAAAACAAATAAAATATTTTGTACCGGGGGAGGCAGCCCGGCCGTTGGGCCAGACCACCTACTACCCCGGAAGGCCCGACCCAAGCCAAACCCTAGTCTAAATAGACCCGACCCCAGCCTCATGCACCTGCAGCACGCAACGCTCCAGCGCCGCACACCGACACACACGCGCGGCAGCAACAGCGCAGCCCCGCCCGCTAGCTGGCCCCACCTCGCGCGCCCCCACGCTGCCTTCACGCGTGAACCACCCCCCTCGCGGTCAACCACCACCCCGCTCCCCCTTTCCACCCTGGCACCCCTCCACCTCACCCCAGCCAACCACCGATCGCCACCTGCAGTCCCCCAGCCGCACACACACGCACCCCATCTCCCGCACCCCACCTGGACACGCACGCCCCCACGCGCCCAGCCGCCCCTGCACGCTCCCCACGCCACCTGCCACCCCACCGAGGGGGGGGCACCCCGACCGCCTCGTTCGTCTCCACCTTCCCCACCTGGTCACCAACTCTAGCCCCGCGCCCCGCGCGACGCGCCGCCCTGTCCACCGCGTCGCCGCTCCTCTCTCCCCCTCACCTACCCCGCTCGATCTCCGCCGCCGCCAGGCTCCCCTTCTACACCGCTCCCCGATTCCCCGCAGAGCTCCGCCCTCCTCGGATCTAGCAGGCTCCTTCCTTCTCTAACTTTCCTGCCGGCGGCGGCTTCGAGATCGCCCCGAGCCACCGTTTGCCGCCGACCCTCGCGGCCTGCCGCCGCCGCTCCACCTCTGCGACCCGTCCGCCGCCGGTCGCCCTCCACCCCGGTGCCGTCTCCTCCCTCCACCTTGGGTCCCCGCTGCTCCGAGCCCGCGATCCCGGTCCTGCGCCACCCCGGCCGGCGAGGCCCTCGTCGGCCTTGTACCCTCCATCGTCGGGAGACCCACGCCGGCCTCCTCCTCCCGTGCCGGCCGTCGCCCTCTCTCCTCTCCGCCAGCATCCGCGCCTCCCCGCGACCCTTCTCTGCTCTCCACCATCGCCATCGCCCCCATCTCTGGCGACCCGGTGCCAACCACCGCAGAACAACCTCATCGCCGCTCTGTTGACCCGACCACGCGCGTGGTGCACTGCCGAGATGCTGCTTGCTCTTGTGTGAGCACCTGTAGTTGTGCAACGCGTCTTTCAGCCCTCTACACGTGTCTGCAATGGCTAAGACGTGCTGCTCCGTGTCCCAACCATGTGGGTGCCCTGGTGACCCGTGCTGCTGCCCAACAACAAGGGTGTTCCCTGCTATGTGCATATGTTCTGTCTCTGGAACACCGTGAGTCTTCCTGAAGTTTGTTGCCGAAGATCTACCGAAGATTGGAGTTCACCTCTAGCCAACAAAGCCGACACCACAAGATCCACCACCTCGGATCCGAAGACCGAACCCGGCGCCACGCCAAGTTCTCCTTCCCGGACGCCAGGGTCGCCTACACGGAACGGCAAGTTCTCCTTCCCGGAACAGAAAGATCGACCGCACGGAACACCAAGAGCTCCTAGCGCCAAGACCCGAGTCCGACACCGACAATCAAAACCGAGGACCCGACAAGATCTTCGTGACGACAAGAGCGACACCGACTAGGGCGAGTCCGATGAGCCGCCGACGCCACACCAAGACCTGCGACAACCTCCGAAGACCGATCCCTCGCATGACAATTCTCCATCTTGTATCCGGATCTCGCCGTCCCATCGAACCCTGAGTCCGAACCCCGAACCCCTGGAACCCAAGATCTTCCGAACCCCGATGTGTGACCCTAAGCCTCTATTTTTATAATATGACATATACATGTTGCATCATTAAATCATCATGCTTGCATACATGTCATCTGGTGGGTTTGGTTGAATAGTCGATGCACCTAAATTAAATATGGATTCCATATGCGGGCTATTCTAGTCTTATTCCGGACTCCATTTAAATTTGTGTAGTGAACCAATGCCATGTTTTGCCTTGTTAATACAACATTTAAATTGCGGGGTTTTAAATAACTTGAACCGTGTAATTAATTATTGGGACCCTGGTTCCGCTTAATACTGCCTAATTGCACCGCATCTACATCATATCATAATCATGCCTGATCTTTTGCCGTAGTATTAAATATTGCATCCGGTGTTTCTTCTACTGTTTGCTTCTTCGCGGATTAGGCCGATGAGTGGGTGCGATTATCTACAAGTTCTCCGGCTATGATCCGTCGACAGTGTTCCCCAGGCGAGCATCTCTCCCCCTTTCTACCTATTTTGAATTTATAGTCTTTATTTCCTCCTGTTGATCTATTGGTATCCGTGTCGTGATGCTTTAGTTTCCGTGCACCAGTTATATCCCGTGCAGCCTCTATATTGCCATGGACACCTCCTAATACCTGTTGTTTGGTAGATAGCTGGCCTTGCGAGTCATAGTTGCTTGCTCAGGTGCGATCTCGTGTTGTCGAGTACCACAGTTGTTGGAATGCTGGCAGATGTTTAATGGTGGAGATGATCATGACTTTAAATACAACTATTAAATTGCTAGATGTAACTAATGCAGAGGCATCGGTGGGCAATAGATGTTATTTGGTTCTTCCACGCTCACTTGTGTCTCGTAGGACCCCGAGTACTTGATACCTGTTCCTTGACTATTCGCATTATCCACATCCGGGAGACCCTATGGGATCCCCCTGAGCCAGAGCTTGATTCATTTCTATTTCTTGGGGCCACAAAGTAGTTTGGGGCTTTATTACTATCATGTACTTATGCCATGCTTTACTGTTTTATTTACGATTGTGCGTGGAGCACCTGTACTGTTTAGGATTGCGGAGTGTTTTCACGGTATCGACAAGCCCAGTCACACTTTCGGGTTCCTAGTCGTTTATAGCCATTGGCGCAAACCTTGGGTCCATCTCGGAGTCGGCCAACTTCGTTGCGGGTAGCTTAATGGGGTGGCCCCCTAAAATATTTTATGAATCCTCTGATTGCTTTGTCGTGAAAGCCTCGTTGGGTTTTGATTTGGTTTTTCCGAGGTTGATCGTGTGTGTGTTGCTATTTGTGCACCCGTGCAGGGTAAAACTTTCTGAAAGCCGTGTCCGCAGTTATGGACGACTTGGAGCACAGTATCTTGATCATAGACAAGCATAACTAAAGTAGTGATATAAATTTGACTTAATATGTGACTAGTAATCAGATTCAAATACCACGGAATGGATATTAAAAATGCCAACAACTAGTGGAGCTAGGGTTCCTTGTGTCTTGTTATATCTGCCTAGTAAGTATTGCAACTCCAATGGAATGTGATAAAAGTGCCAACAACTGCTGGGTTGTGGGATTCCTCAGGACAATTATATCTGACTAGTAAATGTTCCAACTACAACGGAATATTGACTAAAACTGCCCACTACTTATGTTCTCAGGATGACTCATGCTATATATCTGACTAGTAAATGCTGCAACTATAATGGAATGAATAAAACGGCCAACTGTGTGAGTTCCTTGGTCCGACTTCCTCGTTTGGTATCGAGGGGGAAATACCAGGATGGATATGTTTGGTGTTAGTATCAGGTCGGATCCGAATAGGTCTTTCTTACCCCTCTCTAATAGCCGACAGATGTGTCGAGTCTCTATAGGTTGTTTAGTGCATGATGCGCTGCTACTTCAGTCCACCATACCTATGTAGGTGAGAGCCGCCGAATTCTAGCCTCGCCGTGTACTGGCCTCAGTACTGACGCTCCTCTTTTTCCTTTGCCCTTTGTCGGCACCCCCTTTTGTTTTAGCAGGTTTGTGATCGACGTCGTTAGCAGGGTTACCCTTCCGGCTTGGCCTGGGCAGGGTTATGGACGCCATTGGTTATTCTTCAGGGCTCTTAGCCCCATTTGCATCTTGTCCGTACTCGGATGCTATATCGTTTTCAAGGTGTTTTGGATCTTTGTAGTGTATATCTGTACTCTTGACTCTTGGAGTCGTGCTGTATATATATCTATTATGTGGGTCCCATCGAGGACTGTTGTGTAATGGTATTACTTCGTTTTCCACCCGCACGAAAGTGCCTGGTGGGCGTCCTTGAATCGTTTCTATGCGGGTTTGGCGGACAAGGGATAAAACTTGCATAGGGCCGATTCGAGGGTGTTACAAATATCAACAACAAACTATGCAAATGAGGTCTGAAATGTTTACCTTCATCCTCATCCTTGGAAACTTTTAGCATCGCATTCTCAAGCCGGATAGCTCTCATCTCTTTCTGCTTGTTGCAAATATTCTTCAATAATTCCTGGTTATAAGCATTAACTTTCTGCAAGTCAAAATGGTAACCAGAGTCAGATGTCTACTAAGACTCTGGCTAATATTTTAACTAAGTTAAATATCAGCACGAGCCTTGGGGAGGCTATAGTGGTTCATTCTTTGGCATCCTATAAAAACTTAAATCCGGTTCCTATCCAACTTCATGCTTGGGGCTAGAGGATAAGATATAAAATACAGTAAAAGGAAGAGTCAGATTATGACTTACATAATGTTCATGAGTTAATTTATTGAGGCTCATGTTCACCTCAGAAGAAACCTTCTCGACGAGAGTCATAGGAATCACTGGTTGTGGTGGGGCCACACAAGCCTTCAACTTGTCGTCGCAGAGACGAACTTGGTCAATAAGGTCGATGATTTTGACGTCTTTAGCTTCTTGTGCCTCCTCCTCTGCTATGATATTTCGGGTCTCTCGGCAATGGAGAGCCAGCTTCTGGATCTCTTCTATGCTCTTCCGAGTAAGGCCAAGTTTGGCGAAACCCGGATTCTGCAGAAGGTTATCTGCGAAGGTCTTAGTTCAGGGATCATTACCCTTTGAAGGTTCACCCTTATTAAGTTCTGAGTCACCCACGGTGATGTCGGTCTGTGAACCTAGGTTCACTAGCTCCAAGGAATGAGCCGAAACATCTTTGATGCACGGAGAAGAAGTATCCTCCGCCATTGATGATGGATTTGGGGTAGGAGTTGGAGGCGAGGCTGCAGGTGAGGCCAAAGTCAATTTCTGCTGGCACAGAGTCTTCCCCGGTTTTCCTTGTGCCTTACCCTTGGCAAGTGTTTTAGCCCTAGATGGTAATAGAGTAAGACCATTGCAATTCAGAGAGAAAATACAAGTTAATATTTGAAACCTTGTGAAGAAGTTTACCTCTTTACAACAGGCACCTTTTGGATGCCCACAACAACAGTCGGAGCTTTGTGCTTTCGGGTAAGCGCGTCCGACAATAAAACAAGATCTTCATCCTCCTGAGGAACCGGATCCTCAGGTGGATATCCCTCGAGAGGAGCAAGCACTGACTCGGGGAGGTCAGCAAGCTGAAAGAGGCATTATCTCAGTATTGCAAAACTATAACAAAATATAGATGAGCAAGTAATTGAGTATGAAGGAAACAACCAGAAAACTTACTGGTCTCAAAGGTTCATCGGTAGTATACATGTCTAGAGAGAGATCTGGAATCTTCCCCGCAACTCGCTCCTTGATCAACCATTTGATCCGGGACTCCGGGATTGGGAGCAAGCTGATCTGGAGGATATCCTTCTTACTCTTGGTGATTGTGTGCATAAGCCGGTCACCATGGTACTGAAGGGGTTGAATCCGGCGCGCCAGACAGCAGTGGATCAAGTCGGATCCTATCATACCCTTGTGCTTCATCAGATACTCGATCCGTATCTTGGCAAGAATTAGATCGTCAGGAAGAGTCGGAGCTTCTGCATCCTTGGACTCTTGGGGCATGTCAACACTGTCAACAAAATCCGGCAAAGCAGTTTCTTTGCTAGGAGCTGGTCTATACTTATGGTAAAAGAACGTGGATGGCCATTTCTTCACTGACTCGCTAGCCTTAATCTTGGGATATACTCAGTCTCTCCTAAGAGTCAGGCTAAAAGAGTTCCGGTAATATAAGGATTACCAGAAGTGATAGAGTTTCTCCGGGTACTGAGGTAGTACCAGAACAAGATGAGACTCGGTTTTATTTTGAGATAACCCTCACACAGAGAAGAGTAAGCGCTAAGTTCTAGAATTGTGATTGGGGGAAGTTGTGGAGTTGAACTCCATAGTAATCTACAAACTCAGAGAAGAACTCTGAGGGGGGAAAGCTCAAACCTCTGTCGAGGTGAGTGTCGAAGTGGACCCTCTCGTCGGTGTGAGGAGTAGGAATGATCTAATCGAAGCCGCTCCACCAATTGCCAGTGCGGAGGAGACCTTACTTCGCAACGACGCACATTTTCTTGTTGTCAAGGACGCACGAGATCCATACTCCACGGAAGTTCTCTTTCTTTTCTGCTGTAGAGGTCGCCGTCGCCGCCGTACCTGAAGGGGAAGCATCAGCCATTTTGAGGACAATGGGGACCGTGGATGAGCGGCGCTGTTTGGTTTGAGGGAAGAAAAGGCGGAGCTAGTGCGCGGTGGCGTTGGGAGGAAGAAGAGGGAAGGAGCGCCGGTAAGGAAGAATAAGGAGACCTAAACCCCTTATATCCCTCGCATGTGCCAAGATTCATGAGAAACGAAAAGTGAATGTGCCACGCATCATGGAAGGAGCTAGGTAACCTCCTCGAGAAGATTACACCTCCTCGAGCTTTGCGCATGCATTAAAATGGTGCCTCGGTTTCGCGATAAGCGGGCCCACCAATGGTCGCATTGTCAGGAATGTCTGTCAGTGGCGTGACTTGACCTTGACTGATGTCAGGTTACGTCAGAGACTAGGTTCCGTCTTGATTTGAATTTCAAGTTGGAAAACTAAATAATGTACTCATAGGTTCGACTCGATTTGTGACTCGGATCCCACCTTTTATTTTGAGTTTCAGGAATCCTTCAAGATTCTACAAGCCGAAGATAGATCAAGCTAGACGATGAAATTCGACTCTGGATCTTGGAGGCTTACATGAGCTACTGTTGGGGATATACTTTCCGGGTATACCCACTGTGACTCACTGACCAGGGTGGCCCACTTCGGGTTAGAGCTTTGCTCCACAGGCGGCCCAGTCAGGGAGAGAATACGGAGGTCCATTCAGCTATGGAAAGGCCTAGGAGACTTACCAACTTAGGCCTTTTTAGTTACTTGTAGTCCAAGATGTACTCTATAACCGACTCTTAGTCGTAGCTAGCTAGGTCTCTCCTATAAACCCTAGGCTGGATATCTATATAAGTCGTCCTATGGTCCAAGCTTTAGGGTAACTACAATCTCAACTCGCACATGCGAAACCCTTATAACCCATATTCTGGCTCTACCATATTACTGGATTGACAACAGGAGTAGGATTCGTCCAAAGCCGGCAGATTCTAACCTGGGTAAAGCTTGTGTGCTCACCGTCCCGGAATACCGTCGTCTCACACTCCCTTTCTCCACACGCCTCGAGGACCCCCTCTAGGCGTACATGTCTTCAATCCGACGACAGATGAGCAACCCGACGACGAGGTGGTCCTAGGATTGAGAAGTTCCCAGAGCTGGACGATACGAGGGGAACATACGACACCACCACGACGCGCTTCCTCAGCTTCGCACGGAACCTACACGTCAAGAGGTACGAGCTATTGCCTATGACCTTGGTTGGATCTTGGGGTGGCTCGTCGGAGACCTTGCCGGAGCAGAAAAGTTTTTGTTTTTGGCATGGATCTACGCGTTGCCCAACATCATAGGCTATAGGAGTGATACGTTGCAAACGTATCTATAATTTTTGATGTTCCATGCTTGGTTTTATCTACTTTCTTATGTTTTGTTCCAACTTTGGAGTACTTTTTATACACTTTCTAGGACTAACCTATTAATAAGATGCCATAGTGCCAGTTGCCTGTTTTCTGCTGTTTTTGGTTTCAGAAAGTCAGAAAATGAATATTCTCGGAATTGGATGGGACAAAAGCCAAAGTTGATATTTTACCGGAAGACTCACGGAGCCAGAAGACGAGACGGAGAGGGGCCACAGGGCGGCCACACCATGTGGTGGCGCGGGCTAGCCCTGGCCATGCCACCAGGTGGTGTGGTCCCCCTGGCCGCCCACCGACCTTGCCTCTTTGCCTATAAGAAGCCTCCCGATTCATAAACCCTAGATCGTCAAGCCTCCAGCCACGAAAAGTTCTACAGTGCTGACGCCACCGAAAAGGAGATTCAGGGGACAGAAAGTCTCTGTTCCGGCACCCTGCCGGGACGGGGAAGTGCCCCTGGAGCCATCTCCATCGATCTCCACCACCATCCCCATCACCGTTGCTGATTCCCATGATGAGGAGGGAGTAGTTCTTCCTCGAAGCTAAGGGTTCTACCGGTAGCTATGTGTTCATCTCTCTATCTATGCATGATCATAATGTGATCATGAGCTTTGTAATCAAGTAGATCTACCTTGCTACTCAAGTGCTTTAATAGATCTCTTCTCTCCCCATGTGTGTGAAAGTGACAGCGTGCACACCATGGTGGCACATAGGCTAGAGATTACATATACTTGATATGAGTTATATTTAGAGTTGGATGTCTATGAAATTGTGGTGTTTGTTTGAACCATCTAGTACTCAAGGTGACAGTGTGGGGTTATCTAGATGGGATAGATGAACTTTGAGGTGTGTTGTTATAGCCCTACCATGGATTAGAGTGTCCAACCGGAGAGTAGTTCAGCGTAGTATCATGAGAAGAATATATTTATATGAGAGTGTTCACTAGTGAAAGTATGATCCCTAGGCCTTGTTTCTAAACATTGAAACGCCGTTTGCAATAGATCTGTTACATGTTTGTTTGCTTCCATCTTTATTTCAGTTTTACTTTAGTCTTTTTCCACGCCATCAAGCTATTTTCTGGCACCGTTACCACTTATAATTATCTATACCACTTGTATTTCACTATCTCTTCGCCGAACTAGTGCACCTATACACCTGACAAGTGTATTGGGTGTGTTGGGGACACAAGAGACTTCTTGTATCTTGATTACAGGGTTGCTTGAGAGGGAATACCTTTAACCACTTCCTCCCTGAGTTCGATAAACCTTGGGTGATCCACTTAACGGAAAACTTGTTGCTGTTCTACAAACCTCTGCACTTGGAGGCCCAACAACTGTCTACAAGAATAGAAGTGTGTAGACATCAAGCTATTTTCTGGCGCCGTTGCCAGGGAGTCAAGGACATCTTCACAAGGGGAGTCCCTCATAACCAATCTCTTTGCTTTGTTGTTTTTGTTTTGCTTAGTTTACTTTTGTTTTGTTTGCTTGTTTCTTTATCAAAAACACAAAAAAAGTTTTACTAGTTTGCTTTCTTTATCAAAAACACACACAAAATGACTACTCTTGAAAACACTAAGTTGTGTGACTTCACTAGCACCAACAACGATGATTTTATGAGCACACCTATTGCTCCACCTGTTCCTGAAGCTACTTTCTTTGAGATTAAACCTGCTTTACTCAATCTTGTTATGAGAGAACAATTTTCTGGTATTGGTAATGAAGATGCTGCTGCCCATCTAAATAACTTTGTTAAACTTTGTGAGATGCAAAAGCATAGGGATATAGATGGAGATATTATTAAGCTGTAATTGTTTCCTTTCTTTTTGAGAGGAAAAGCTAAAGAATGGTTGAATTCCTTAACTAGGAATAGTATTGATTCTTGGACTAAATGCAAAGATGCTTTCATTGGAAAATACTATCCTCCTGCTAAGATTATATCTATGAGAAGTGAAATAATGAAGTTTAAACAATCTGATAATGAACATGTTGCTCAAGCTTGGGAAAGAATGAAATCTTTGGTAAAGAATTGTCCCACTCATGGACTGACTGCTTGGATGATCATCCAAACTTTTTATGCAGGATTGAACTATTCTTCAAGGAACCTATTGGATTCTGCTGCTGGAGGTACCTTTATGACCATTACTTTGGGTGCTGCAACAAAGCTTCTGGATAATATGATGGTTAACTATTCTGAATGGCATACGGAGAGAGCTCCACAAGGTAAGAAGGTAAATTCTATTGAGGAAACCTCCTCCTTGAGTGATAAGATTGATGTTATTATGTCTATGCTTGTTAATGGGAAAGCCCATATTGATCCAAATAATGTTCCTTTTGGCCTCTTTGGTTGCTCAAGAAGAGCAAGTTGATGTGAACTTCATAAGAAATAACAATTTTAGCAACAATGCCTACAAGAATAATTTTGGTAACAACAATTATAAGCCATATCCTCCCAACAATGGTAATGCTTATGGAAATTCCTACAACAACAATAGGAGTGCTCCCTCCGAACTTGAAGTTATGCTTAAAGACTTTATTAGTAAACAAACTGCTTTTAATAAAACTATTGAGGAAAAACTCTCTAATGCTAAAAGAAATATAGCATCTTTATCTGAATCTCAAGCTTCATTGATTAATAAAATGGCTGCTAAACCTGAAACTAATGATAATACCTTTGCAGCCACTAATGCCATGCAAGTAAGAATTGATGAAAATATTAGACTATTAGCTGAATTACATGCTAAGTGGGATATAGAAGATGAAATTGCTAGAAACATTAGTGTTTCTACTATCACTACCACTAGTGTTAAGGCTAGTAATAGTTCTACTACTTTAGATGATAATTATGATTTTGATCTTCAAGGTTGCAATATCTCTGAAGTTATTAAGTTCCTACAAAAGCTTGCTAAAAGTCCTAATGCTACTGCTATGAACATGGCCTTTACAAAACACATTACTGATGATCTCATAAATATTAAAGAAGAAAAGATGAAACATAAAGCTTCTATTCCTATGAAACAAGAAGATGGTTGGGAACCCATCATTAATACGAAAGTGAATGATTTCAAAGCTTTATGTGATCTTGATAGTAGTGTTTCTATTATGCCTAGAAGGATTTATGATATGCTTGATTTGCCACCACTTGAAGATTGTTATTTGAATGTCCCACTTGATGATAATGCTAAAAAGAAACTCATGGGGAGTATTAATGATGTTCTTATTATGGTTAACAATGTCTATGTCCCCGTTGATTTATATGTTTTGGATGTTGAATGCAATGCTTCTTGTCCTATTACTTTAGGAAGACCTTTTCTTAGAACTGTTGGTGCCATTATTGATATGAAAGAAGGCACCATTAAATATCAACTCCCACTCTAGAAAGGTATAGAACACTTCCCTAAGAAGAGAGAGAAGATTTCTTTTGCCTCTCCTATGAAAACAAAATTTGCTCTTAATGCTTCTTCATTTGAGAACACTTGATTCTTTTTCTTGCTTCTTATGCCTAACTTAAAGGCGTTAAAGAAAAGTACTTATTGGGAGATAACCCAAAAGTTTTAGATGAGTCTCGGAAGTTATTACTTCAGCAATAATCGTTCCTTATCCTTTTTATTTTCTTTTTGTGCCAAGAGTAACCTCTAATAAGAGAGAAGTAATGATTGGAGAAGTTGCTATCCCGAAACAGATTTCTGTGCTTCACCGTAAAAATTCGTGTAAAATCTCTATATGTCCTTTTGAGGCGTGAATTTTTGTGCTTTTGTCCCAGGTTGTTATCTAACTTTAGTTAGTTTAACACTTTTTGATTTGAGCAACAGAAGATCTTTGAAAAAAATTGTCTTTACCTGCTGGTCTGTTTTGGTAGATTTCTGCCATTTTCTGCATTTGCTTCTTGTTGGTTCCTTTTTGAGTTCTTTTGGGGAATTGAGCTTTTTGAGGGAAGTGCTACAGTAGCTTGTGTTTTAATGGAAGTTTTATTGTTGTTAGAACTGAACCTAAAGACTTATTATCTTAAGTGCACTAATGTTGCTAATAAAGATTGTGTGAAGTTTTGTATGAAGGAAAAAATTTCAGGTGTGTAGAAGGAATGAGTAATGAGATGAAGAATGGACTAAAGCTCAAGCTTGGGGATGCCAGGCGTGTCACCCCAAGAAATATCAAAGAAGTACAAGTGTCAAAGCTTGGTGATGCCCAAGGCATCCCCTTCTTCATCAATAAAAATCTCAGGTTCTTCCAAACACTTCATTTTTATTGTTTCATGCACAGTTGTGTTGTTCTTGGTGCGTCTTCTTTTTCGTTTTCGTTTTGGTCTTTAGTTTGCTTGGTTTTCTTAGTTTGCTGAATAAATTGGTTGGACCCCCTCTTTCATACATTGGTTTTCAAATAGTTTGGTTTGCATTGGAAAAGAGTAGGAAAGTTCATGCTTAAGTGGTAAAGAGAGCTTGTTTTTGACTGTGGCATATGCTTTATCATGACATGATTGATATTGTTTTGGATTTATGCTTAGTATTCTTTGTTGTATAATGACTTGTTATAAACAATTGACATTGCTTAATGTGCCTTTAAAGAATCATGCGTTGTTTTAGCATATTAAAGCATAGTATTGTGGTATTCTCCTTTGATGCTTTATTTGGGTTAACTTGGCGCATGCTCACACCATGTTATGACTATCCCAAGTCACCATAGCCTTTATGATCCTTTAGTTTTCAACTTGTAGTATCAATTTATGCTTTGAGCAATGATGTTTTGTCGCTCTGCATGATTATGGCCATTATAGCTCTCTTAGTTTGTCGCTCCCAGTCTTTTGCTAGCCTCTGTAACCAAGTATGAGTTTCACTCATGCATCCAACACCTAAAACCAAGTTATTCCAAAGAGTCCACCATACCTACCTACTAGCATATGATATTCCAAGTATATTCATGTTTTTATCTACCTTCCAAATTAAACTTGTTATGAGAAAACTAGTGATTAAAGCTCTCACGAACTTGATGGCACACTTTAATTTTCTTGCCCTTAATAAACTTGAATCATTGTGTCGTCTATGTTGTATATGCTTGTTGTAACACCCCGTCCACTCCTGGGCCCGGGGGGTGTCACTCCTGGCAGCTTAATAGGATATCTAAACTGGCCCCATAGACCAACACTAGTCTTTTCTGCGCACTTTGTCCTCACTCGTGCGCACCCGGTTACCCACTTCCCGGTCGGTCACCCATCCTAGAATTTCTCTAGGCCAAGAACGCTTAACCTTAGAGTTCTTTTTCAAATGAGCTTCCGGAAAAGAAGTTGCAACTTGTTGATATGGGTATCCTATCAATCCTATTAAGCCATGTGCCTGGATCTCACATACACCCACCCTTTAGAAGATCGATGCCCTCATCGATCAAGCACACCCCAGGAACGTTCCCTCTTAGCACGCGTTTGTGCGTCCAGTGCCGGCACATGTGCCATGCCGTGTCCACTCCGGGCCACACGCGCCATGCTCCACATGTCCCGCCACTGACCCGCACACACCCGTGTAATCGCAAGGGTCGGCTCTAATACCACTTGTAACACCCCGTCCACTCCTAGGCCCGGGGGGTGTCACTCCTGGCAGCTTAATAGGATATCTAAACTGGCCCCACAGACCAACACTAGTCTTTTCTACGCACTTTGTCCTCACTCGTGCGCACCCGGTTACCCACTTCCCGGTCGGTCACCCATCCTAGAATTGCTCTAGGCCAAGCACGCTTAACCTTAGAGTTCTTTTTCAAATGAGCTTCCGGAAAAGAAGTTGCAACTTGTTGATATGGGTATCCTATCAATCCTATTAAGCCATGTGCCTGGATCTCACACTTGCACTTATTTTTTGGGATTAGCAGAACCATGTTGTCATGGGGAACGCTTTGAACATTGCACTGGTACTTTGTACCTAGTTGATATCATGCTCTTTTGTCTATGGATGTCGTCGGTGTGAAATGAAAGGGGAGCTTGTAAGTCCATGGAGTTATGTATGTGTGTTAGAGAACGCTTGGGCCGTCGGTCTAATCCATGTTGTCATGGTGGAAACCTGCAGCGTAACCATAATGAGCTGTCTATGAAGCATTCTTTTTATAAAAAAGAGTCAGATATTGAGAAAAGGGAGAAAAAAGAGAGAGAAAAAGAGGTATATGAAAAGTGGAAAGAGAGAAAAAAGCACCATATTCCCATGGTAAATAAGAAGATTGCTGAGATGCTCGTTGTTTGCTTGCCTTGTCATTTTGATATGGGGATTCTTCCGTATCATCGAGCAAGGGGTACCCCGTTGGCAGTTCTCTATGATATACATGTACTTACAGTGACAAGATCTTACCGGTAACTAAACTTGAGTAGCATGAGGAGCGGCCCTTGTATTCAAGAGACATGAGATTTCCAACTTATACTTCGTCAATCATATACACCATAGTTTGTTCACTTTAACCTTAATAACCTTCAAGATGCTTATGATAGGGGCAATGAGAGCTGAATGCTATTAAGTACCATAATTTTTGGAAGCTCTTTATGAAACTTGAATCCCTACTTCCTTCTATGAAGGCCTTTTTTCCACTTTTATATTGAGTCTCCACCTTCTATCTTTATGCACCTACTTTGAGAGCATAGTGGTCATTCTTAGTTCTATGTGCATTGTCCCAAGACTTGTTGATTCTTGCATAACTTTGATATTGCTTGTTTTAAACTATTTGTATCTAGTCACTCTTATGAACTTTGAGGGTGTCATATGCATTTATGTTTTGCTACTCTATGAGGGAGAAGCTGAATGCTACTATGCTATGTTTTCTTTATGTGAAACAAACAAACGTCTTGCAAAGCATTGTTATTCATGAACCTTTTGTTTGTGCCTTTTCATGTTGCAACATAGTTTCTTTGCCTTATTGTTAGAACTTTGTCTTTCATGTTATGATTGAAGTACTATGATCCCAGCTAGCAATGTTTTACAAATACTTTGATCAAGTTTATGATGGTGCATGTCACCTCAAAAAAATTCTTTCTTTTTATCACTTACCTACTCGAGGACGAGCAGGAGTTAAGCTTGGGGATGTTGATACGTTGCAAACGTATCTATAATTTTTGCTATTCCATGCTTGGTTTTATCTACTTTCTTATGTTTTGTTCCAACTTTGGAGTACTTTTTATACACTTTCTGGGACTAACCTATTAACAAGATGTCACAGTGCAAGTTGCCTGTTTTCTGCTGTTTTTGGTTCTAGAAAGTCAGAAAATGAATATTCTCGGAATTGGACGGGATAAAAGCCAAAGTTGATATTTTACCGGAAGACTCACGGAGCCAGAAGACGAGACGGAGAGGGGCCACAGGGCGGCCACACCATGTGGTGGCGCGGGCTAGCCCTGGCCGCGCCACCAGGTGGTGTGGCCCCCCTAGCCGCCCACCGACCTTGCCTCTTCGCTTATAAGAAGCCTCCCGATTCATAAACCCTAGATCGTCAAGCCTCCAGCCACGAAAAGTTCCGTAGCGCCGCCGCCACCGAAAAGGAGATTCGGGGGACAGAAAGTCTCTGTTCCGGACCCTGCCGGGACGAGGAAGTGCCCCCGAAGCCATCTCCATCGATCTCCACCACCATCTCCATCATCGTTGCTGATTCCCATGATGAGGAGGGAGTAGTTCTTCCTCGAGGCTAAGGGTTCTACCGGTAGCTATGTGTTCATCTCTCTATCTATGCATGATCATATTGTGATCATGAGCTTTGTAATCAAGTAGATCTACCTTGCTACTCAAGTGCTTTAATAGATCTCTGCTCTCCCCATGTGTGTGAAAGTGACAGCGTGCACACCATGGTGGCACTTAGGCTAGAGATTACAAATACTTGATATGCGTTATATTTGGAGTTGGGTGTCTTTATGAAATTGTGGTGTTTGTTTGAACCATCTAGTACTCAAGGTGACAGTGTGAGGTTATCTAGATGGGAAAGATGAACTTTGAGGTGTGCTGTTATAGCCCTACCATGGATTAGAGTGTCTAACCAGAGAGTAGTTCAGCGTAGTATCATAAGGAAAATATATTTATATGAGAGTGTTCACTAGTGAAAGTATGATCCCTAGGCCTTGTTTCTAAACATTGAAACACCATTTGCAATAGATCTGTTACATGTTTGTTTGCTTCCATCTTTATTTCAGTTTTACTTTAGGCTTTTTCCACGCCATCAAGCTATTTTCTGGCACCGTTACCACTTATAATTATCTATACCACTTGTATTTCACTATCTCTTCGCTGAACTAGTGCACCTATACACCTAGCAAGTGTATCGGGTGTGTTGGGAATACAAGAGACTTCTTGTATCTTGATTGCAGGGTTACTTGGGAGGCAATACCTTTGACCACTTCCTCCCTGAGTTCGATAAACCTTAGGTAATCCACTTAAGGGAAAACTTGCTGCTGTTCTACAAACCTCTGCACTTGGAGGCCCAACAACTGTCTACAAGAATAGAAATGCGTAGACATCATGGAGGCACAGAAAAAAGCAAACAAGTTCGCACGAACGCAATTTCGCAGACAACACACGCGAGGTAAGCCCGTTTAGGTCCTATCGCCGCCAGCCACGTGATAACACGCACAAGTCCATGGTCCTACTAAGACCTGTTACGCAAACCGTGTGGCATCGTAGCGTCGCTAATCGTGTAAGCGGTAAGGATATCCTGCGAAACTTCGAAAAAACACCGATGAACAACGTCTGATTGAGTAAGACGATGATAAATCAACCGTATTACAGTACAACAACATGCGAAACAACTCACCACCATCGAAGAGAGCGTAGGGTGCCTTACAAGCGACACACGATAAAGTACAATTATGCTCACAGGCGAAGTACAACGGAAGTACAACTGTACTCAAAGTCGAAATACACGAAGTACAACTCTACTCGGTCTGAAGTACGCGAAAGTACAAATGTAGTAACAATCGAAGTACGCGGAACAACAGATGTACTAAGAGGCAAAAGTACATATAAGTACAAGTGTACACACACCCGAAGTACATGAAAGTACAACTTTACTCATAACGAAGTACATGAAACTTCTACTGTACTAAGAGCCAAAGTACAAAAAGTACAAGTGGACTCATTTTGCAAAGTACGTAAGAGTACAAAGAGTGTAGTAACCCAAGTTCATTGTACACTAAAAATCCGAAGTACAAAAAATGTACTGAAGTAATCTAAAGTACAAACACAATGGTTTTTAAAGTAGAGAAAAAGTTCTTCAAAACCTATCAACATGATATCTAGTTTTGAAGCTCTCGGCATGAGGAGCTCAAAAGTAAAAACAGTTCGTAATTTGGACAACCGATTTTTAAAATATTTTGTTTTAAATTATCGAATTTAAAAAATAAAAGAAAAAATATGTACTCTCGTCCTCTCTAATTGTTTTCTCATTGTAATATTTGTCAAGCATGCAGAACATTACTAGGAGTCCTGCGCGAAGAAAAAGACATCACTTGACGACGACTTGCGAAAAAGAGGAGGTCGATCTTTTTAAAATTTCCAATTGATTACTCAGCTGCCCGGAGACAAAGAAAGGAACAGAAGAAAGCTAAACGCACTAATGGGCCAAGCCCAGCGTCCGATAGTGATAGGCATCACGCGCGCGCCAACTAGTCTTTCTTTTCCCGTTACCGAGTATTTTCCAGCCTTTTCCATAAATAGAGGCTCCCATAGAAACCAGAAAAGCAACATCTCGATCATGGGTAGGGATGGCACCCGCCGGGTTCGGGGCCGGGTCTGGCCCCCATACCCGCCCCACTTACCTTGTCGGGTCAAAAATTTCTCTAGACCCGCCACCCGCCGGGTACCTGGGACCCGATAGGTACCCGCGTCCAGGTCCTGCGAGGTGGCGGCGACGATGGTGCGAGGCGGTGCAGTCCTGCCGAGGTGCGAGAGACAGCGGCAGAGAGATGCGAGACGGCAATGCAGAGGCTATTTGGTGGACTAGAAGCCTGTGACGCGTGCGTAGGCCGATGGTGGGCTGTTGGTGGGCCGGTCATTGAGGCTATTTTTATGAATCTAGATAATTTGTTGGGCCGATAGCGGGTCCGCGGGTACGGATCCGGCTCCTCCATACCCGTCCCGTATAATTTGGCGGGTCTAATTTTTTACCAGACCCGCCCCATTTAAGACGAGTATCCATCGGGTTAGCGGGTATTGGGGCCCATTGCCATCCCTAATCATGGGCCTCAACCGACCGTCCCAGGACTTCATAAAATCGCAGAAAAAAACTGCAAACCTCAGTAGTTTTGTGCTAAAAATCTGAATAAATTTACTTTAATATCAATCAACGAGGAACGGGACAGCTTTAGAACAAAACCGTAATGATAGCTAGCAGAAACCAGTTGGCACGTTCGATTCATACTCTATACAACACTAACAGTACATCAGAGGGCACGCATGATACACACAATCATGCATCCAATGAGATTCCGAGCTAGAGAACTGAGAGATATGGCTTTATCGGTAATTCGGTATCACGAAGTGCGTCGCCGTCGGCGCTGGCGGAGGATCACGACCGGAAGGACGAACTCGTCGAGGACATAGCGGTAGAGGGAGCCAACGAGGTCGCAGAGCTCCGGCAGCAGCGCGACGAGGTTCCGGCCGGACGGCGTGAAGGCGGTGAATGGGCAGAGCAGGAACCCAACCGCGAACAGCGTCGCCGGCGGCAACATTGGCAAATGCCTCTCGGTCGATCGCTTGCTCGACTCCCCGCCACGATCGACCTTTGATCCACGATGTAAAGATAGCTAGCGCAAGTGCAGTCGTAGTGTCTAGTCAGTGAATGTTTTCTGAAGAACAACCAGTGTGTAGGTACTAGGTATATAGAGTGTTGCTCCTAATTGCGTTGGGTAAGCTCGTGGTTGACTCGCAGGTGGCGAGAATGTTAGCTGCGTGCTTGAGCTCCTATTATTTTTTGCGTGGCCTGTGGCCATCGTTGAGTGAGGCGTCTTTGGCCGGGAGCATGAGCGATCGGGATGATGCCTGCGTGCGAGAGAGACAACGGAGTAGAGTGATGTGTGGTTAGTACGAGTGCCTCTTTTTTTTTCTTTAAGAGTGAATTCCACATTTTACCCTCAAGTTAGTATTTGTGACACTAATTACCTCCTCGAGTGAAAAAACGTCTCAATTACACCCTTTAAAAGCTTTAAATCCTCGTTTTATGATGCATGTCTATTAGGACAAGGTGTAAGTTGTTGATCGGATTTTAAAAATATCAAGACACCGATGAGGAACTAAATATATGGATGAGAGAAGTCTGAACGTGATTGTTGATCATACCCACTGATCTTTACACATTTTACCACCCTACTAGGCGAAACACGTCGGTACTACCTAACAAAAACAAGCGAAGTGTTAAATTTGGGTAAAACCATGCTCAAAGTCTCTTTAATGATATATTTGATAGAAAATTCCACTAAATGGAGGTAAAACGTGTCACAAATGCAGACCTATAGGGTAAAAAGTGGAATTCACTTTTTTCTTAAAGAAACAAGGAAATAATGTGCCTAGAAAAAATTTAATACCAAATGATATGTTCTTTCAAATCCTTTTCAAGATTATATATATTCCACCAACATTTGTTAAAATCGTGGCATTCAGTTTGTCTTGGGACATCTATATCTACAAAAAGTTAGAGTGTCTCACATTACATGAAGTCAACAATTACGTTAAGTGATGAGCAAAAAATTTCAGATTCTACGACCAAAAACTTTTTCACGGGTCTAAGAGCAAAACTATGTGTTTTTATTGTAGTGAAATATAACCAATTTGATTTAAAAAAATAGCCTATTCTATCTTGGGAAAAACCTTATCATAGAAGTTCTTTATTTTTTTGATTGATTGAAAATGATCCATGTATTCTGTATCCCAAAAACCAGGCCGTTTAAAATCGGCCCACCCTTCTTGCAAGCCTAACTATCCTAAAGCTCAAGAAGCCCACATAAGGCCCTTCCACTGACGAGCCGCGAAGACCTAGGGTTCCAGCTGTATATAAGAGCTCCTCTACCACACCCCGCGCCGACCCTGCCGCCGCCGCCTCCGCCTCTCACGCGCACCAAAGCCGCCGCTAGGAGCCCCAGCGAAGCCGACGGACCTCAGGCAACTGCAGCAGCAGCAATCATGGCGGACACGAAGACACAGCCCGCGGTGACCCTCCGCACCCGCAAGTTCATGACGAACCGTCTCCTCTCCCGCAAGCAGTTCGTGCTGGAGGTGATCCACCCCGGCCGCGCCAACGTCTCCAAGGTGCGCCCTCGGTCTCCGACGGATATCATGTCTTCTGTTTCTCCCCTGGTTGATTCTCGCTGCGAGATGATGCTGATCCATGTGTCTCGCAGGCGGATCTCAAGGACAAGCTGTCGAAGATCTACGAAGTGAAGGACTCGAACTGCATCTTCGTCTTCAAGTTCCGCACTCACTTCGGAGGCGGCAAGTCTACCGGCTTCGGACTCATCTACGACAACCTCGAGGCTGCCAAGAAGTTTGAGCCCAAGTACAGGCTGATCAGGGTACGCTTCTCCGGCTTCTTTGCACTCTCTTTTTTTTTTGAAAGTGGCTTCTTTGCACTCTCACAAGCATGCTCGTTATATTTAGGCTTAATGCTAAATCTGAATATTGACAGTGACACCTTGCCTAATTTAGTTTTATTTATGTATATTTTTAGCAAATATTAGTTGCATTAGTGATCTATAAACGAATGGTTGAGTGTAGTGGTAGCTATTGGTGCAATCAGCCTCTTCGATATGTATTCTAATTACTGATGTTACAGCCATACAAATAAAAAGTGTCTGTGCCTTACATTAGTTTTTGCTCTGTTGATTGGATCAAATGTGGTAACTGTTTGGCTTTTGATAGCAGATATTGGATCCAGATAGGTTTGGCTCAGAACAATCTTTAGTGTGTCAACTGATTGACCTCTGAATCTTTGTTTGCTAGTCTGCTCTTTAATGCCACATCAGATTGTTTTTCCTTACCATGAATTCTTGCAGATTGGTGGCCTTGCTCTATCACTATTCATGTGAGATTGGTCTATAATTGTGTACTCCCTATGTCCTAAAATAAGCGACTTGGATTTGTCTAGATTCACATGTATCTAGACGCATTTTAGTGTATAGATACATTTGAATCTAAACACTCAAGTCACTTATTTTGGGACGGAGGGAGTGTTATTTTTGCAAGCCATAATACATTGCCATTATTCAATATCACCGGCTTGGACCAAATAGTGTGCCGTTCTGTTTGTGAAACTCTGAATGAGTGGATAGGGTTACTAAGGACGCCGTAAAAATCAGTAGTGCATTTTTAGGAATTGACAATTGACTGCTTCTGACTTGTTCATATCTTTTTGCTCCTCAACAGAACGGTCTTGCAACAAAGGTAGAGAAGTCACGTAAGCAGATCAAGGAGAGGAAGAACAGGACCAAGAAGATCCGTGGAGTGAAGAAGGTATGAAATCAGTACTAACCAGTCTCATGAGTTTCAAGACTACCATTGTTTCAATAACTAATTTGAATTCCTTGGCCACTTTTGCAGACCAAGGCTGGGGAAGCTGCGAAGAAGAAGTGAGGAAAGATAGTTACTTACCTTGCCTGGCTTCAGTTTCTATCTATTCACTGTCTATTTTTGTACCCCTATGGACATCTAGTTGTGGCAGCACTGGTGCTGAATCCTTGATCTACTAGAAAGAGAATTTTGAGCTTTTACATCTTACCCTTCACTTGGGTATTGATCAATATGTCTGTGTGGTCTACTATTTAATTGGTTCTAGGCCAGATACGGCCATTTGTTGATTGGGTTCTTTATCAAATTTCCATAATCCACAGTAGTATGCCTTGTGATTTAGGTGTTGGAAACTTATGGACCACATTGCCAACAGTTTGTCGTCATCCCAGTCTATGCGCCAAACTATCCGTAGACCAAAAGACTATCTAACAAGTACTCCAATTTAGATGTCGAATTGAAACCTTTTTCTAATCTATTACGGAACAGATTTTTGTTACATAGCAAAAAATTATCTTGTTTGTCTAGCTTAGGAAACTAAAAGTTTGCAACATTAGTCTTGGTTTGCCAAAAAGAAACAATGCTTGAAAGTATGTCTTGACATTTCAATTTTTTGTTTTCATTTTGCACAATTCATTTTGTTCTGTTTACATTACATGGAAATAAAGTGTGAATCAAACAAAATAAACAGAGTGAAATCAGTACAATAAAAATAGAACGGGAGATATTTTTTCTCGGAACTATAGGGGGCTGTATTTTGCTCGGCCCGTGCGAATGTGGGAGTCATGTAAGGTGGGCTACTTTGGGCCACGCTCTTTTACTTTTTCCTATCGAAAGTCAAGCGAACATATTCCGAAAGTACGGGTCTCTCAAGGCATCTAGAATGGTAGAGAAGACGTTTTCTCTTAGCCCTCCACTTCATCTACAAGACAATAAAAATATAAAAATAAGATATACAATGCATTATCTTTTATTTTCTAACTTAGCAATTAATGATAATTAATTAAATTTTAGTAGAGAATTGGATTAATAAGGTAGTCTTCCTTATTTTTTAAGAGAACATCCATTGTCTAATGGAAGACAATCTTCTCTTCCTCAATTCTCATTCCTCTAATCAAAATTTCAACGTGGCAACTTTAGGAAAGGCTGATGTCATCCTATTATACATGCCCTGATGCACAAGTGGGCGTGTATGAAGTACGACTCTACGTCAGATACATTCATCTATTAAAAAATTGAAATATATTGCAAAGCCCATACCAAAGCCGATACGCAAGATACAAAACACATAGTTATATCATAGTACTCGTGTCCACATACACCAATCATTAAGAGGATACGACTCTACGTCAGATACATTCATCTATTAAAAAATAGAAATATATTGCAAAACCGATATGCAAGATACAAAACACATAGTTATATCATAGTACTCGTGTCCACATACACCAATCATTAAGAGGAAGCGAACTAATTTAAATCCGAGTAGGCATCAAGATATAAATATGACATATCATACCTACGGATCAAGATACAAATATGAAATAAGATGCCTAATGAAAGGATCGTATGGGTACCTAGACCGTGGGGGGGGGGGGGGGGGGGAGGGGGGGTGAGTAGGTGTTACTTCAAATTTTATTCCTTTTTCAAATTAGGGTTTGACACAAAGATAAATTCTCTAGATATCCAACTATGGTGAATTTACCTATATGTCACAGTAGCACAATTAACTAAGCAAGAACTTGATAAAGTAAGGTGCGGTAAAGGATAGAAGTAACCGAAGTGAAGCACACGGGGACACAAGGATTATTTCTCGCAGTTCCTTCTTTTTGAAGGGAAGTACGTCTACGATTGGAGAGGGGTGGTATCAAACCATCAACGCCACGAGAGGCCTTCCTTGTTCTCCGGTGAACCTCACCCCAAGGGAATCGATTCACGCTTCCACTATATCGGCAACCTTCAAGGTGGTAGTCGGCACCCTTACAACAAGTTTGAGGCACACATCCACAACTTAATTGGAGGCTCCCGAATCCAAGCAAACTGTCAAACAATCGAAGACAAGCTTGTAAGAACCAAAACAAGGCATATGGTTTCCAATAAAACCCTAGAGCAAGTGGCCCTCAAGTGAATGAGGGGGAAATGAAGATCTCTCTTGGTGAAGCTGTAGATTGAGGCCTCCTCCTCTGATTCTCCAAAAATCAGCGACTTTGGATGGTTGGATGAAGAGATCTTGGAGTTTTGGTGGCTCTAATGGAGTGTACTTTCTTTTCTGGAACGAGCAGCTTGAGATAGAAGATGAGGTCCCCTATTTATAGCCCTCACACCTGCAGACCGTTTTCTGCCCGTTTGGGACCTTCCAAACCGGAGACTCCGGTCTACACCGGAAACTCCAGCCCATCTCCGGACCGGCTATCAGACTGGCCTGGCCTTCGTCTTGTCGCTCACTCCGGAGACTTTGGCAGGAACTCTAGACCAGAGACACCGGAGACTCCGGAGACTGCGGTGTTTCCACACCGGAGACTCCGGTTCGAGAATCCACACCAGAGAGTCCAGCCAACCTCTGGTCTGTCTCCGGACCCCCTCACAGAATGACTTTGGGCAGATTATTGAGTCCACTCCAGGGACTTTCAAGGAAACTTCGGACCACACTAGAGACTCCGGTGTTTGCACACCGGAGACTCCGGTCTGGAATCTTCAGGAAAGCTCAGTTTTGTCCAGGGAATTTCCCACACTCTTATGGCCTTTTCTCTTTTCAATAGATTGACCTGTAGACATTAACACACAGTAAAATGAACCTTATGTTGTTAACAAACACCAAAATAGATTAAGACAATAAATTTCCTTTCAATCTCCCCCTTTTTGGTGTTTGATGACAACAAGAGGTTTTGCATGGAAATTTTAAGAAGGGACATAGCTATGCTCCCCCCGACGATGTGCAACAAGATAATCAAGTAATACATGCAAGTCAGGTAGTAGATACTAAGCATGGGAAGGTTTACAATTACAATAAGGGAACGAGCATAGATATCTCCACACACATAGATAGTTCATATAAACCAAATAAAGTCTCACAAGAACCAAATGAAAGCAAATGTTCAAATATAAAGATACGACACACCCCAACCCATGCAAATCCCGATGCTCCTAATGGACAACTTCTCCCCCTTTGGCATCGAAACACCAAAAAGGGAAAAGGCCAAGCTATCATCCCGAAGAAGATCACTCAGAGTCATCATCGTCGTCATCATCCTCATCCTCATCATAATCATCATCATCATCAGCAGCAAAAGTCTATGGGCCTTTGCCGTGAGGGCGAGAAGAGGAAGTGCCCTGAGGTGCAAAACCAGAAGTGACCTCAGAGAAAGTCTGCCAATCAACCAAGCTAGAATTCCAAGCACCAAAGGAAAGTGTGTGGTCTGACTCTGCAGAAGGTTCAGCCCCATGCTCATCGTTGTATTCTAACTCCCCTTCTTCTTCTTCCTCTCCTTGAGCCTTGATGTCCTTGAGGAGCTTCTCAATTCTGCAGTTGCTCTTGTAGGACTCATGCTGTCCCTTGCAGATGTCCACGCTCATGCAACACAAAGTCTTCTCCTAGAAAGATGCCATCTTGACCTTTTCCTTGAAAAATTCATGGGTGACAAGAGCATGGGAGCATTGGAGGCATTCTTCCTCCGAGAGCCCCTTGGGGGAGTGGCAGCCCGCTCAGCCTCAGAAATGAGAGAATTCCTTATTTGACACTAATTTTTTTTCACTTCCTTATTTGACACCTAGTGTAAATTATTTTGCCTTATATGACACTCTAATGCATTTTTAGAGCTAACAATGTTAGTTTAGGATCTACAAAGACTCTTTTTCCCATGGCACATAATGTGACAAAACAAATTGCAGAACGGGTGTGTGGATTTGCTAGAAAGGTGCGTAGCTACCCCCATCCACTAGGACCATTGGTAAGATGCCTACATGCCTAGGTGTACCTAGGTTGCATTGACCGTTAGCTTAGCCTAATGGTGAGGCGACAACAGTGTCGCGTCTTTCTTATGGCTTTGGCTGGGTGTGTGTATGAGGTGAACTAGCCTGACAACGGGCTTACAATGGTCATAAGAAACTCTGACGGTCCAAAAAAAGCTAATTTGATGCGGCCCATATTTTTCTAGTAGTAAAAGCTAATCCGGTCCATTGTCTAAGCAAGTTCTGACGCACCATAGAGAAAGCTACTAACGAGATTGATCCCTGCCAGTTTTTCTTTAAAAGGAAACCCATTTGATGCCTGACCTACACAAGCTACTAAGGGGGTATTTTGGTCCAATTGTAAAAAGGTTGATGGAAGGATGTAACGGGACAAACAGTAGTGTCGTGTAAGGCAAAATATTTACAATAGATGTCAAATAAGGAAGTGAAAATCAATCGATGTCAAATAAGGAATCATATTTAGGACTAGTGTCAAATAAGGAATTCTCTCCTCAGAAATGTCCTCATCCTCACTCTCAAAAGGCTGCCTATGAGCTGGAATCATTTTCCCTTTCCTTTGAAGAGACACCAATGCATGCTCCATAAGATTAGGAGGAAGGGCAAGTGGTGAGCCATGGGCTTGAGTATTGATAAGCCTCATCACAAACACATCATATGGGGGAGACTTCTTGAAGAGAATAGCATGGTGCATCTCCTAAAAAATGAAATACATAATATCAATAGCATATCCTTCAACATCAGGGCCAGCAAGGTATACCTTGTGAGAATGGTGGAGCAAGTTGACCAAGCCACCCCTAAGGGCATCATCATTGCCAGCACTGGGAGAGATGTTGTGGCGAAATATCCTCAATAGTAAGTTGTAGAGAGGCTTGAGGCCCTTGGCCTCACCGACGACCGCCTTCTTTCCATAGAGGGAAGCCAACTTGGTCTTGCTCTCACCAAGAACAACATCATGCATACGGTCCCCAATATGAATAGACACTCCCTGGAAAGTCTCATTGATCACACTAGCAAAGTCAAATAAGTTTGCAGTGTAGTGGACATTGCCAGTCATCCAAGTCATGGTCCTTGCCTGATCTGTCCCAAACACAACAGTAGCATACAATTGTTGGACAAGAGGAATGTTGTAATTCTCTCGGAGCTCTATGAGCCCTATGCAACCCTAGCTTCTCAGTAATCCACAGAGCATCTTCAAAGTAGTTGTTGGCACACATATACTCGAGTTCCATATACCTTTGAGGGCAAACAGGGGACTTGGTGAGCTTGCTATAGATATCAGTCATGAACACTTTCTGCTCCCTCCTCCAATAACAAGGATCATCACTGGTCCTGGGCAGCTCATAGAAGTTTATCTTGCACAGTTCACGTAACTCTTTCTTGGTCATGTGGGCAAGAGATTGCAAATTGTCATACTTGGCCCTCTTGGCTCGGTTCTCCTCCTCTATGCTCTCTTGGTTTCTTCTCATGTACTCAACATCTCTAAGCCGCTGCCTGCGGTTGGAAGGTGGGATCACATACTAACCAGCTTCCTCATCAAACCGAGGATACGCCCTCTTGGCCTTGGCCTTGGTGCGACCACGACGAGAACCAGAGCCACCTGTGAGTATAGAGTGAGGGAGATAGCATGGGGGTAAGCACATATGTCCCAGAGATGAACACAAGACCCTCATACCTTTGTAGGATGTGCTAGAAGCAATCTTCATTGGAGTCTCCGGTATGCAACACCGGAATCTCTGGTCTAGACCGGAGTTTCCGGTCAGACAGACCGGAGTCTTTGGCCTAGGCCAGAGTCTCCGGACTGATGGACCGAAATCTCTGGTCTAGATAATTTGGTTTGCATAGGGAGACTACGAGAGGACTCGATTCTAGCAAATCGGGCAACGCAATGAGACTAATGTGAAGGAATGCACATAGACATGTTGTTCCAGCGGGAAAATCAGTACAAAACCCAAAATAAACAAAGGGGATGAACCCTAAGTTCATGGTGATGAGATTAGTACCATATCCGTCCATTGGAGTGATTCCACCGGTGGGGAATGTCCTAGGGGTGGAGAGGATGGAGTTGGCCGGCGGCACGACAGATCCCGATGGCAAAAAGTCCTCTAGGCAGCGGTTTTGGAAGAGGAGGAGGCGGGTGTGAGAGTGGGAGTCGGGGTGGAAGATAGATTCTGTGTGGCTCTTACCTCGGCTCCCTTAAGTCACAGTCCGAAACCGCCCCCAGATAGGAGACTCTGGTCTACACCAGAGATTCCGGTGTTTGCACACCAGAATCTCCAGCCCTCTTTGAGCAAAAACGGCCAGACACAAGTTTTGGGACATATATGATAGATATAATGTTTTTATGGGAGGGTGTGAGGCTTAGGTTTAGATTCCAAACTGTGAAGAACCAAGTAGACAATGAAATCCAATTTAAATCATAAGTGAAACTCCAAATCGAATAGAGTCAAGAAACAACCCTTCATAATGAAGGGGCGGTGGACGAGGCCACCATGTAAGAGTGTGAGGCATGAAACCGCGAAGAATTATACTTGGGGTTCATAACCTCTACTCATCAATGAAGCTCACATATCACGAAATGATATTAAGAGAATTGATTTTCTTAATTTTGGCATTATGGGGGGAGGAATAGCCCAATGGATTAGGACCGCACTCCCCCTATGTCCATGCCTGCACCTAAACCACATAATGATCAAATAATAGGTGTATATGCAAGATGATGAAGTCAAACTTCTTGAATCTATGATATTTAGCTCATTCCTCGAATAGCAAAACGTTGCTTCATCAAGTGGCTTCATGAATATATCTGCAAGTTGGTCTTTGGTTGATACATAAGATAGCTCAATGTCTCCTTGGGCAACATGATCTCTAATGAAATGATGACGGATATCAATGTGCTTTGTCCTTGTATGGTCCACCAGATTGTAGGAAATCTTGATAGCACTTCCATTGTCACGCAAAAAGGCACTTTGTCACAATGGACACCATATTCCTTTAAAGTTTGCCTCATCCATAACAATTGGGTGCATGCACTAGAAGTTGTTACATACTTAGCTTCGGCAGTGGAGAGAGACATACAGTTTTGTTTCTTAGAAGACCAACACACCAAGGACCTACCAAGGAATTGGCAAGCCCCGGAGGTTGATTTCCTATCATACTTGTCACCAACCCAATCTGAATCCGTGTACCCACAAAGAGAGAATGTTGAGCCCCTAGGATACCACACACCATAGTTTGGGCTATGAACCAAATATCGAAAGATTCTTTTGACCGCCATCAAGTGGCTTTCTTTAGGAGCCGGTTGATATCTTGCACACACTCCTACACTTAACACAATATCGGGTCTAGATGCACATAGGTAAAGCAAATAACCAATCATGGATCAATATAACTTTTGATCAACATCTTTACCATTTGGGTTAAGTTCAAGATGAGTCTTGGTTGCCATGGAAGTAGGGGCTCCATTTAATTCTTTCATATTGAACCTCTTGAGCATGTCTTGAGTATACTTGGCTTGATTAAAGAAGGTTTCTCCTCTTATTTGCTTAATCTCAAAACCAAGAAATCCCCTTAACTCCCCCATCATAGACATCCTTAACCTATCAGTCATAAGCTTCGAGAATTCATCATTAAATGCTTTGTTAGAAGACCCAAAGATAATATCATCAACATATATTTGACAAACGAAAAGTTCTTCATTAACCCTCTTAGTAATAAGAGTGGGATCAATTTTCCCAACCTCAAATCCACGATCTAACAACAACTCTCTAAGGTGCTCATACCAAGTATGTGGAGCTTGTTTAGTCCATAGAGCACCTTATCAAGTTTGTAGACATGGTTTGGGAAGTTGGGATCCTCGAAACTCGGGGGTTGCTTAACATAAACCAACTCATACAATGGACCATTTAGAAAAGCACTTTACACATCCATTTGTTGTAATTTAAAATTATGATGTGAAACATATGCAAGAAGGATACTGTAAAACAGTAGCATTTAGGAACCAACGAAGGGTAGAAATAGGAATTTGTGCATATGCATGCATTCATCTGTAAAATTGGTGTAAATTTTTTGCCAAAAAAACCTAAAGAGATTAGAGTTTCTTTCACTATCTAGAGGTAGGAATAGCTCTATGAGGTGATTGCTATATATTTTGACATGACCTTTAGGCATTACTGTGTTTTGGGGGGAACATTTTGAATTCAAATAATTTGAATCATATTTGAAAATTAGAAGTTAGAATCATTAAGTGGTTTTCCAAAATAGGTATTAACATTGTTTGGTTATATTATAGATATATTAAACAACAATATAAATTTAAGACAAGTAAATACAAACAAGAAATGAATTCTTATTCTTTCTTTATTCCATAATCGATATTACAAATAGCGATCATCACATCAAGACAAATAGTTACAAGGAAAAAATTCCAATAAAATGAATCTTTATTTAATCATAGAAATATTGTTACAAGATTCTTTACAAAAAGAATAAAGGGAAATTACAACACAACCTATCCACCTATTCCTATACCATATCTTGACAATCTAGGCTTTGTTCCTGCAAAATAAGATAAACCACTAAAAAAATAAATAAAAAATGTTAGTGATTAGTTTTACTCTCAGTGGTTAACAGTGAAGTGCACTATTCATATTACATCATTGAGTAATTTGAAGGGGCAAGTTTCACCAAAGTGCAGTATCTGTTCTTATAAGTAAATAGTTCCAGAATGACAATATAAGCCAAATAGACAAGTGATAAGTTTCATCAGAGCAAGTAATCAGTAAAAGGGTAGACAGTAAAAGTCCAATTACTTGATCTCATCCACATCCAAAGCAAGTAGAGTAGCAGCTTGATACATCCATTTTGCATCACTATTCTATATCATAATTTATTGTTATTCATTGATATATATTAAGAGATGATACTTATGTTATTTCATCTATTTTTGCATGGTTGATGACTTTTGGAGGATGGACCGCTGAAGTCAGGATTTTGATGGAAAAGGCACTGTTTGGAGGCAAAATTCACGAAGAACAGAAAATCCTAGAAAATATATGGAAACCCCTATTTTTCTAGAAGACGAAGGAAGCCAGAAGGCGGAGCGGAGATGGGCCAGATGGCCCACACCACCCCCTGGTGCGGGCCACCCTAGGCCACGCCACCAGGTGGTGTGGCCACCCTGGCCCACCTCTAGCTCTGCTCTTTGGCGTATATAATCCTCCCCAAACCCTAAGACTCGAGGAGCGACCACAGAAAGATTCCGCCGCCTCTGCAGGGCGGAAAATTGCAGAGAGAGAAAGAGCTCTCCGGCAGGCAAAAATCTGCCGGGTAAATTCCTTCCCGGAGAGGGGAGATCGTCGCCATCAACACCACCATCAAGATGGACTTCATCGGGATCATCATCATCATCATCATCTCCATCATCATCTCCACCAACACCATCATCACCACTCCATACCGCTGTAACAATTGGTTTGAATCTTGCATAGTTCTTAGGGGAGACTTTCCTGGTGTTGATTACTTGTTGTAGTTGATGCTATTGAGTGGAACCATTGAATTATCATTCATGTTCAGTTTGTTAATTATCATTATTTCATCTCTGATCTTGATCCATATGATGTCTCGTGAGTAGTTCGTTTAGTTCTTGAGGACATGGGAGAAGTCATCTTGTTAGTAGTGGAATTGTGTTGAGAAAGATTCAAAGGTTTGATATTTAAGTTGTGGTGTTATTCTTCTAGTGGTGTCATGGGAACGTCGAATGCATGATACTTCACCTTTATGGGCCTAGGGGAATGCATTGTGTATTTGGCTACTAATCGCGTGGTTACCGGAGTGATAGAAACCTGAACCCCCGTTAGCAAACCTTTGCACAAGGGAGTGTAGGATCTCAGAGTTTAAGGCTGTGGTTAGGTTTTTATCTTAATTACTTTCTTATAGTTGTGGATGCTTGCAAGGGGTATAATCACAAGTATGTATTAGTCCTAGGAAGGTCAGTACATTAGCACAGGTTCACTCACACAACACTTATCCAACCAAAGAAGATTAATCAACTATATGAAGCGAAATCACTTGATGATATTCCCATATGTCCTCAAGAATGTTTGGTCATCTTAAGTAATAGAACCGTATTGTCCTTTGATAAAGAAAGGATTGGGCCACTTGCTGCATCTATTATCATTGTCTTTTATTTACTTGCACTTTATTTATCTGCATTATCAAAAACCCCTAAAAATCCGTTTGCTAAGTATTTACAGAGAATTCTTGATCCAAGCCACTCGTCAACACCTTCTGCTCCTCGTTGGGTTCAACACTCTTATCAAAAATACTGCGATACACCCCCTATACTTGTGGGTCATCAAGACTATTTTCTGGCGCCATTGCCGAGGAGTGAAGCGCTATTGAAGAGTGGAACTGGTAAAAGAAACTTCTACTGTGAGTATTGTTTACTTCTATTACTTACTTTATTTCAATATGGATAATTCACTTAGTTTCTTATTTCGTAATGCTACTACCACTACTAAGGTAGTACATGAACCACCACCTGTTGAAAATGATACTTTTAATATACCTACAAGAATTTTTGATCGTGTTATGGATAACTACTATTTTGGAGATGGAACTGTCCATCCCGATGATCATTTGCTCTTTATAGACGAATTATGCAGGTTGTTCAAGTGTGCAGGTATTACAACATATCAAGTCAATAAGAAGTTATTCTCATTATCATTGAAAGGAAGAGCTGAGGAATGGTATAAGCTGCTGAAGAATGGCCAATCTCTTGAATAGGAGGAAGTTGTACCTCTCTTTTATTCAAAATTTTATCCTCCTAGTGAGATTCATAAAGATTGGAATTAAATATACAACTTTTTGCCTCATGATGGAGAGAGTACAACTCAAGCTTGGGGGAGATTGAAGTTACTAATGCTCAAATGTCCTATTCATGAGCTCCTTAACAATATTATTATCAATAAGTTTTATGCAAGGCTTTCTCTTCATGATAAGGATCTATTGGATGCTTCTTGTGCTGGATCATTTACACGCATGGTAGAAGAAGCTAAATGGGATCTTCTAGACCGTATTCAAGACAATGTTGAAGCATGGGAGAATGATAAAGGATGAAAGTAGGTATAAATTATGATTATGAATGCATTAAATCTTTTATGGGAACCGATGACTTTCATAATATTAGTAATGCTTATGGTCTAGACTCTCAAAGTATTGCAAATTATTTTAAGGATTTTGCTTCTTATATTGAAATTCCTAAAAAGAAATGGAATAATTATCATGAGCCATATAAAGATATTGTTAATTGTGTTCCTGCAAGAGATACTGAAGTTTATACTGCTAATCATATTTTACTCGAACCTTACATTGAGAAAATGCCTTTCCCAGTCAAGGTAAAGGAACATTCTATGATAGCTAGTATGGTTAATGAAAGTACAAATAAAGGTGTTGAACCTGATGAACAAATAGCTGTTGAACCTGTAATAGCAAATGCGGAAGACTTTGTCACTAAATATGTAGAAGATGGACACACTATCCTCTATAAGGATACTTCTAATATTGTCTCACAAAGTAGAGTTAGGAGAGCTAGTGTCCCTGTTTTTTTCTATTAGAATAAGTGATCATTTCTACAACGGTTCATGTGATAGTTATATTGTTAAATTTATGCACGATACTGAAAGTTACTATGAGAGAGGGAAAATTGTTCTTATGCATCTCAATAATATTAAGTTTCCTCGCTTTATGCTGAAAGTCTTTATGTTGCACTTGTTTTGCCTTCCTATGCTAGCAGCCTCTGGTTTCAACAATTTATTTTCTTACAAAATTCCCTTGCATAGGAAGTGGGTTAGACTTAAACATGTATATTTTTGCTTCTTGATGCTCTCTTTTACTTCAGTTCATATTCTTATGTGAGCATCATTGAAATTATCATGCCCATCTTAATAGCTATAAATAAAGAGCTTTTTGGGAGACAACCCAATATATTTTTGCTTTCAGTTTGTTTTTGTTTATTTGAGTCTTGGAAATTATTGCTTCTACAATCACCTCTCCTTATCCTTTTGTTTGGTTTTTGTGTCAAGATCAGCCTCTAATGAGAGAGAAGTAAGATTTGGGGAAGTTGCTGTCCCAAAATAGATTTTTGTACTTCACTATAAAAAATTGTTAAAAATCTCAGAACATGGTACTGATCTGTAATTTTTTGTGTGTATGACCCAGGTTATTACTTAACTTTCGTTAGTTTTTCACTTTTTGATTTGAGCAACAGAACATTTTCAAAAAAATTGATCTTTACCTGCTGGTCTGTTTTGATAAATTTCTGCCATTTCTGCATTTGCCTCCTAAATCGATTTCCTTTTTAAATTCCTTTTTTTGTCTTTCGAGAGGAGTTGTTTCAGTAGCTTATGTTTTGATAGATTTCAGTTGAAATTGAACTTAAAAGGTTTATTACCTTGCATGCACTAATGTTGCTAACGAAAATTGTGTGAAGTTTTGTGTGAAAGAAATTTCCAGGTTGTAGGAGGAAATGGTGTAATAAGATGGTGAATGGTCAAGGACTCAAGCACTATATTTTTGAAGATTCTTACAATGAAGATATTGATGTTATTCAAGTGGTGACTCTGGAAAATTTTATTAAAGACCAAATTCATAGACCTGCAGAGTTCGTTTTTGAATAGGTAACAGTTCTGGTAAGAAAAGGTCCGCGCAAAATCTGTCAATTTATATTTTTGCAGTTTTTATCTAAGATGGAAAGAAATGAGTAGAAAGAGGGAAGGAAACGGAGCCCAGGTGGCCCACACCACCCTGTGGTGCGGGCCCACCTGGCCGCGCCACCAGGGGGTGTGGCCACCCTGGAGCCCTTCTCCGACCCGTTTTCTCTCAGTACTTTCCTTTTATTGTCAAACTTCATAATATATAATCCCCCAGATCCCCCGAGGTTTGTATATCGTGTTCTCATCATGTTTTCATTTCGATCTGTTTCTGACAGGTAGAATCTCAGTTTTGGAGCCACAATGTCTTCCTCTAGATCAGCCAAGGAAGATTCCTCCACGGACATCATCAACCCGTATATGCGTAAGTTGAAGATTCATCCCAAGGAGTTGTTGCTCGAAGATGGGAAGGTATAGATAAAAGAGGTTCAGGGCCCTAAAGGTGAAGGTAGTCTGGAGGACAAGATGGAAGCACTGGAGTAAGAAGTCTTTAGGTACAAGAAGATGGCGGAACGTGAAGTGGATATCATCCAAAAGATTAGTTCAGAACTCATCGCCAAGCATTAGAAGGAGACTGCTGAGCTTAAGGATGAAATTCTCTCACTTTAACACCCCAAAAACATTAATCAAGTTTATCAAGTTCTAATCACCCAAATTTAGGGTTAACAAAAACTCCACAATGCCGCGCCCAGTCTCTCTCCGCCGTGCCGAGAACGCGCCAGAGCGCCGCACTCGACCGGCTCGCACAGACCGCGCCTCGCTCTCTCCGCGCATGCGCACACTCGCCATGATCACAACCACCTCCCAAACACCCCGTTCACCGCCACGTGACCCGTAGCACCCGTGCGCCGTCGCAAACACCGCCGCTCCCGCATAGAGCATCGCACGCGCCCGACCAGCCTAGATCGCCCCGTGCCTAGACATTAAGCGAGTGACGACCGCCAGGGAACACCGCACCGCCCCTACCCTCAGCCACGCCGCTAGCCGCCTGTATTGTCGTCACCGACGAGCCCGAGCCCATCCCGCTCAGTCCCCTCTCCGTTGTATAAATAGAGGCCCCCTCCACCTCCATTCTCCACACCAACACACTCCCCACTCCTCATTGAGCCTCCCACACCATTCCCCAGAGCAAGGCGAGCTCTTCCTCGCTGGAATTTGGTAGGAGCCCACAGCTGTAGAAGGAGAAGGGCACTGTCAATTGGAGCCGCCCCAGGAGCTGTCGCGACCACCGTTCAAACCGCCGTTGCCGACAACGCCGTTCGCCCCCATCGCTGACCTTAGCTGGAGCCTAGGTGAGCCTCACCAAACCCCCACCGCCGCGTTAGGTTTAATTCCTCGCCGGAGCTGTTCGTCGGAGACGACGAATCACAGCCGTTAGATCGTCTTTTAATCGTAGGGCCTAGATTCACAGATACCATTTCGGTTGGTTTAAGTCGCTGACTAGTGGACCCCCTGTCAGCATCGCATTGCGCTGTGCTGTGCTGTCACACCTCAAAATGACATACAGAGATTTTACACGAATTTTTACGGTGAAGAACAGAAATCTGTTTCGGGATAGCAACTTTCCCAAGCATTACTTCTCTCTCATTAGAGGTTACTCTTGGCACAAAAGGCAAATAAAAAGGATAAGGAGCGGTTATTACAGAAGTAATAACTTCCAAGACTCATCTAAAACTTTTGGGTTATCTCCCAATAAGTACTTTTCTTTAACGCCTTTAAGTTAGGCATAATAGTTTGAGAAGATGCTCACATAGGAAATATGAATTGAAGTAAAAGAGAGCATCAAGAAGCAAATTCAAAACACATTTAAGTCTAACCCACTTCCTATGCGTAGGAATCTTGTAAAGAAACAAGTCATTAAAGCACAAAGCAACAAGCATAGGAAAGGAAAACAAGTGCAACTTCAAAAGTTTCAACATAAAGAGGGGAAACTTAATGTTGTTGAGATACATAAAACCATGTTTCCCTCTCTCATAATAACTTTCAGTAGCATCATGAATAAAATTAACAATATAACAATCACATGAAACATTCTTATCATGAGCCACATGCATAAAAGAATTATTACTCTCCCTATAAGAATAGTCATTCTTAATAATCATGGTGGCAGCAAATTCAACAAAATAGCTATCATTATTATTCTCATCACCATAATCATCAAATATAGGAGGCATATTGTAATCATAATTAATTTTCTCCTCAATAGTAGGTGGACTGAAAATATCATATTCATCATTGTAATCATCATATATTGGAGGTTTGGTATCATCACAAGCAATAGAATAGCTATCTTCCAAAGCTGGGGAACTAAAAAGATCATTTTCATAAAAACTAGCTTCCCCAAGCTTATACTTTTCCATAGCATTAGGAATAATGGTATGCAAAGAATTCATACTAACAAGATTGCTATTAGCATGCAAGTAAAGTTCCATAGGTTTTTTAATTTTCTCTTCAAACACTTCATGTCCTAACTCAAGATAAATACTATAAAGCTCTCTAATTTTTTTGTTGTTCTCCATGAAGCCTAACTAGTGAAAACAAGAAACAAAAAGACAAAATTGCAGAATCTAAAGGAAATAACTTCGAGCACTCACACACACCAGCAACAGTGCTAGAAGATAGCTTAGTAGCCAGAGGATGTGAGTACCTTATACCTTACCTCCCCGACAATGGCGCCATAAAATAGCTTGATGTCTACGCACTTCTATTCTTGTAGACAGTTGTTGGGCCTCCAAGTGCAGAGGTTTGTAGAACAGCAGAAAGTTTTCCCTTAAGTGGATCACCCAAGGTTTATTGAACTCAGGGAGGAAGTGGTCAAAGGTATCCCCTCTCAAGCAACCCTGCAATCTAGATACAGGAAGTCTCTTGTGTCCCCAACACACCCAATACACTTGTCAGGTGTATAGGTGCACTTATTCGGCGAAGAGATAGTGAAATACAAGTGGTATGGATATAAGATAACGGTGCTTGAAAATACTTTGATGGCGTGGAAGAGACTAAAGGCAAACTGAAATAAAGATGGAAGCAAGCAAACATGTAACAAATCTAGTTGCAAATGGTGTTTCAATGCTAAGAAACAAGGCCTAGGGATCATAGTTTCACTAGTGAACACTCTCATATAAATATCTTATCTTTATGATACTACTCTGAACTACTCTCCGGTTGGACACTCTAATCCATGGTAGGGCTATAACAACACTCCTCAAAGTTCGCTTTTCCCATCTAGATAACCCCACACTGTCACCTGGAGCACTAGATGGTTCCAACAAACACCACAATTTCATAGAAACATCCAACTCCAAATATAACTCATAACAAGTATTTGTAATCTCTAGCCTAAGTGCCACCATGGTGAGCACGCTGTCACTTTCACACACATGGGGAGAGCAGAGATCTATTAAAGCACTTGAGTAGCAAAGTAGATCTACTTGATTACAAAGCTCATGATCACAATATGATCATGCATACAGAGAGAGATGAACACATAGCTACCAGTAGAACCCTTAGCCTTGAGGAAGAAATACTCCCTCATCATCATGGGAATCAGCAACGGTGATGGAGATGGCGGTGGAGATCGATGGAGATGGCCCCCGGGGCACTTCCCTGTCCCGGCAGGGTGCCGGAACAGAGACTTTCTGTCCCCCGGATCTCCCCTTCGAAACTTTTCGTGGCTAGAGGCTTTTCGATATAGTTTTTTTTTGCATCGGGAGGCATCTTATAGGCAAAGAGGCAAGGTCAGTGGGCGGCCAGGGGGCCCACACCACCTGGTGGCGCGTCTAGGGCTACCCCGCGCCACCACATGGTGTGGCCACCCTGTCGCCCCTCTCCGTTTCGTCTTCTGGCTCCATGAGTCTTCCGGTAAAATATCGACTTTGTCTTTTGTCCGGTCCAATTCCGAGAATATTGATTTTCTGACTTTCCTGGAACGAAAAACAGCAGAAAACAGGCAACTGGCACTGTGGCATCTTGTTAATAGGTTAGTTCCAGAAAATGTGTAAAGTACTCCAAAGTGTGGACAAAACATAAGAAAGTAGATATAAAACAAGCATGGAACATCAAAAATTATGGATACGTTAGCAACGTATCAACATCCCCAAGCTTAACTCCTTCTCGTCCTCGAGTAGGTAAGTGATAAAAAGAAAAAATAATTTTTGAGGTGACATGCACCATCATAAACTTGATCAAAGTATTTGTAAAACATTGATAGCTGGGATCGTAGTACTTCAACATAGCATGGAAGATAAAGTTCTAACAATAAGACATAGAAACTATGTTGTAACATGAAAGTATACAAAGAAAAGATTCATGAATAACATTGCTTTGAAAGACGTTTGTTTGTTTCACATATAGAAAACATAGCATAGTGGTATTCAGCTTGTCCCTCATGGAGTAGCAAAACATAAATACATAAGACACCTTCAAAGTTCATAAGAGTGACTGGATACAACTAGTTTAAGAACAAGCAATATCAAGTTATGCATCAATCAACAAGTTTTGGGACAATGTACCTAGAACTAAGAATGGCCACTATGCTCTCAAAGTAGGTGCATAAAGATAGAAGATGGAGACTCAATATAAAAGTAGAAGAAAGGCCTTCATAGAAGGAAGTAGGGATTCAAGTTTCATATAGAGCTTACAAAAATTATGGTACTTATTAGCTTTCAGCTCTCATTGCCCCTATCATAAGCATCTTTAGGTGATTAAGGTTAAAGTGACACAACTAAGAGGATATGCTTGATAAGTTATAAGCTGAAATCTCATGCCCCTTACTTACGAAGACCGAACCTAATGCTACTCAACTTTAGTCACAAATAAGCTCTTGTCATTGTAAGTACATATGTATCATAGAGAACCTCCAATGGGGTACCCCTTGCACATGATACATGAGCTTTCCCATAATCAAAATGACAAGGCAAGCAGACAATGAGCATCTCAGCGATCTTTTTATTTGCTATTTGCATAGGTTTTTATTGAGGATGCTTCATAGAGTGCTCATTATGGTTATGCTGCAAGTTTCCACCATGATTAGGCATGGCTTAGGCTAGCGGCCCAGGCATTTCTCTAACACAAATACAAACTCCATGATCTTACAAGTTCCCCTTTTATTTCACACCGCCGGGATCCATAAGCAAAAGAACATGATATCAACTAGGTACAATGTACATGTTCAATGTTGAAAGCGTTCCCCATGATACATGGTTCTGCTAACTTCAACTTATAAAGCACAAGCATATACGCAACAAAGATGGACGCAATGGTTCAAGTTTATTAAGTGCAAGAAAGTAAAGTGTGCCATCAAGTTCATGAGAGCTTTAATCACTAATTTTGACATAACAAGTTTTATTCGGAAGGTAGATAAAAACATGAATATACTTGGAATAGCAAATGCTAATAGGTAGGTATGGTGGAATCTTTGGAATGACTTGGTTTTAGGAGTTGGATGCATGAGTGGAACTCACACTTGGTTATGGAGGCTAGAAAAAGACTGGGAGCGACCAACTAAGAGAGCAATAATGGCCATAATCATGCAAAGTGACAAAACATCATTAGTCAAAGCATAAAGTGATATTACAAGTCGAAAACTAAGGATCATAAAGGCTTATGGTGACTTGGGATAGTCATAACATGGTGTGAGCATGCGCCAAGTCAACCCAAATAAAATATCAAAAGAGAATACCACAATACTATGCTTTAATATGCTAAAACAACGCATGATTCTTCCAAGGCACATTAAGCAATCTCAATTGTTTATAACATGTCATGCTACAACAAAGATCACTAAGCATAAAGCCAAAACAATATCAAGCATGGCATGACAGAGCATAGGCCACAATCAAAAACAAGCTCTCTTTACCACTTAAGCATGAACTTTCTTACTCTTTTCCAATCCAAACCAAACTATTTGAAAACCAATGTAAGAAAGAGGGGGTCCAACCAATTTATTAAAGCAAACTAAGAAAACCAAGCAAACAAAAAACCAAAAAAAAGCAACACAACTTGTGCATGAAACAATAAAAATGAAGTGTTTGGAAGAAACCCGAGATTTTTATTGATGAAGAAGGGTATGCCTTGGGCATCCCCAAGATTTGATGCTTGTACTTCTTGGATATTTCTTGGGATGACACGCGTGGCATCCCCAAGCTTGAGCTTTAGTCCATTCTTCATCTCATTACATCATTCTCTCCATACACCTGAAATTTTTCCTTCATACAAAACTTCACACAATCTTTATTAGCAATATTAGTGCACTTAAGATAATAAGTCTTTGGGTTTAGTTTCAACACCAATAAAACTTCCATTAAAACACAAGCTACTGTAGCACTTCCCTAAAAAATCTCAATTCCCCAAAAAGAACCCAAAAAGGAATCAACAAGAAGCAAATACAAATAATGGCAGAAATTTGTCAAAATAGACCAGTAGGTAAAAACCAATTTTTTGAAGACCTTCTGTTGCTCAAATCGAAAAGTGTTGAACTAACGAAAGTTAGATAACAACCTGGGGCAGAAGCACAAAAATTCACACCTCATAATGACATACAGAGATTTTACACGAATTTTTACGGTGAAAAACAAAAATCTGTTTCGGGATAGCAACTTTCCCAAGCATTACTTCTCTCTCATTAGAGGTTACTCTTGGCACAAAAAGCAAATAAAAAGGATAAGGAGCAGTTATTACAGAAGTAATAACTTCCAAGCCTCATCTAAAACTTTTGGGTTATCTCCCAATAAGTAATTTTCTTTAACGCCTTTAAGTTAGGCATAATAGTTGAGAAGATGCTCACATAGGAAATATGAATTGAAGTAAAAGAGAGCATCAAGAAGCAAATTCAAAACACATTTAAGTCTAACCCACTTCCTATGCATAGGAATCTTGTAAAGAAACAAGTCATTAAAGCACAAAGCAACAAGCATAGGAAAGAATAACAAGTGCAATTTCAAATATTTCAACATAAAGAGGGGAAACTTAATGTTGTTGAGATACATAAAACCATGTTTCCCTCTCTCATAATAACTTTCAGTAGCATCATGAATAAAATTAACAATATAACAATCACATGAAACGTTCTTATCATGAGCCACATGCATAAAACAATTATTACTCTCCCTATAAGAATAGTCATTCTTAATAATCATGGTGGGAGCAAATTCAACAAAATATCTATCATTATTATTCTCATCACCATAATCATCAAATATAGGAGGCATATTGTAATCATAATTAATTTTCTCCTCAATAGTAGGTGGACTGAAAATATCATATTCATCATTGTAATCATCATATATTGGAGGTTTGGTATCATCACAAGCAATAGAATAGCTATCTTCCAAAGCTGGGGAACTAAAAAGATCATTTTCATAAAAACTAGCTTCCCCAAGCTTAGACTTTTCCATAGCATTAGGAATAATGGTATGCAAAGAATTCATACTAACAAGATTGCTATTAGCATGCAAGTAAAGTTCCATAGGTTTTTTAATTTTCTCTTCAAACACTTCATGTCCTAACTCAAGATAAATACTATAAAGCTCGGTAATTTTTTTTATTTTCCACGAAGCCTAACTAGTGAAAACAAGAAACAAAAAGACAAAATTGTAGAATCTAAAGGAAATAACTTTGAGCACTCATACACACCCGCACCAGTGCTAGAAGATAGCTTAGTAGCCAAAGGATGTGAGTACCTTTTACCTTACTGATACATTGCAAATGTATCTACAATTTTTGATGTTCCATGCTTGGTTTTATCTACTTTCTTGTGTTTTGTTCCAACTTTGGAGTACTTTTCATATGATTTCTTGGACTAACCTATTAACAAGATGCCATAGTCCAAGTTGCCTGTTTTCTTCTGTTTTTGGTTCCAGGATGTCAGAAAATGAATATTCTCGGAATTGGACGGGACAAAAGCAAAAGTTACTATTTTCCTGGAAGACTCACAGAGCCAAAGGAGAGTCGGAGAGGGGCCACAGGGTGTCCACACCCACCCTTGGCCCGGGCCAGCCCAAGCCGCGCCAGGGCATGGTGTGGGCCCCCTGGCTGGCCACCGACCTTGCCTCTTTCGCCTATAAGAGCCTCCCGATACCAAAACCCTAAATGGTCAAGCAGAAATCCATGGAAAGTTCCGCAGCACCGCCGCCAACGAAGGGGAGATTCGGGGGACAGAAAGTCTCTGTTCCGGCACCCTGCCGGGACGGGGAAGTGCCCCCGAAGCCATCTCCATCGATCTCCACCGCCACCTCCATCACCGTTGCTGATTCCCATGATGAGGAGGGAGTAGTTCTCTCTCGAGGCTAAGGGTTCTACCGGTAGATATGTGTTCATCTCTCTCTCTATGAATGATCATATTGTGATCATGAGCTTGTAATCTATAGATCTACCTTGCTACTCAAGTGCTTTAATAGATCTCTGCTCTCCCCATGTGTGTGAAAGTGACAGCGTGCACACCATGGTGGCACTTAGGCTAGAGATTACAAATACTTGTTATGAGTTATATTTGGAGTTGGATGTCGTTATGAAATTGTGGTGTTTGTTGGAACCATCTAGTGCTCAAGGTGATAGTGTGGGGTTTTCTAGATGGGAAAGACTTACTTTGAGGTGTGCTGTTATAGCCCTACCATGGATTAGAGTGTCCAACCGGAGAGTAGTTCAGCGTAGTATCATGAAGATGATATATTTATATGAGAGTGTTCACTAGTGAAAGTATGATCCCTAGGCCTTGTTTTTAAGCATTGATACACCGTTTGCAATTAGATCTGTTACATGTTTGCTTGCTTCTATCTTTATTTCAGTTTGCCTTTATTCTCTTCCACACCATCAAGCTATTTTCTGTCACCATTACCACTTATAATTACCACCTGTATTTCACTATCACTTCGCCGAACTAGTGCACCTATACACCTGACAAGTGTATTGGGTGTGTTGGGGACACAAGAGACTTCTTGTATCTTGATTGCAGGGTTGCTTGCGAGGGGATACCTTTGACCACTTCCTCCCTAAGTTCGATAAACCTTGGGTGACCCACTTAAGGGAAAACTTGCTGCTATTCTACAAACCTCTGCACTTGGAGGCCCAACAACTGTCTACAAGAATACAAGTGCGTAGACATCAAGCTATTTTCTAGCGCCGTTGCCGGGGAGGTAAGGTAAAAGGTATTCACACCGGAGGATTAAAGAAGAAGAACCTCCCACGGCAAACGCCTATTTATGGCGCCATTTCCGGGGAGGTAAGGTAAAAGGTACTCACATCCTCCGATGTGAGTGCTCGAAGTTATTTCCTTGAGATTCTGCAATTTTGTCTTTTTGTTTCTTGTTTTCACTAGTTAGGCTTAATGGAACACAACAAAAAAACTAGAGAGCTTTATAGTATTTATCTTGAGTTAGGACATGAAGTGTTTGAAGAGAAAATTAAAAAACCTATGGAACTTTATTTGCATGCTAATAGCAATGTTGTTAGTATGAATTCTTTGGGAAACATTATTGCTAATTCTATGGAAAAGTCTAAGCTTGGGGAAACTGATTTTGATGAGCATGATATTTTTAGTCCCCCAAGCACGCATGAGGAAATTTACTTTGATGATACTATACCTCCAATATATGATGATTACAATGATGAATATGATATTTTCAGTCCATCTACTATAGAGGAGTAAATTAATTATGATTACAATATGCCTCCTATATTTGATGATTATGGTGATGAGAATAATAATGATAGCTATTTTGTTGAATTGCTCCCACTACAATTAATAAGAATAACTATGCTTATGTGGATAGTAATAATGATTATATGCATGTGGCTCATGATAAGAATGTTTCTTGTGATAGTTATATTGTTACTTTTATTCATGATGCTACTGAAAGTTATTATGAGAGAGGGAAACATGGTTTTATGCATCTCGATAATATTAAGCTTCCCCTCTTTATGTTGAAAGTCTTGAAGTTGCACTTGTTTTGCTTTACTATGCTTGTTGTTTTGTGCTTTCATGACTTGTTTCTTTACAAGATTCCTATGCATAGGAAGTGGGTTAGGCTTAAATGTGCTTTGAATTTGCTTCTTGATGCTCTCTTTTATTTCAATTCATATTTCTTATGTGAGCATCTTCTCAAACTATCAAGCCTAACTTAAAGGCGTTAAAGAAAAGTACTTATTGGGAGATAACCCAAAAGTTTTAGATGAGTCTTGGAAGTTATTACTTCTGTAATAACCGCTCCTTATCCTTTTTATTTGCTTTTTGTGCCAAGAGTAACCTCTAATGAGAGAGAAGTAATGATTGGGAAAGTTGCTGTCCCGAAACAGATTTCTGCGCTTCACCGTAAAAATTCTTGTAAAATCTCTGCACGTCCTTTTGAGGCGTAAATTTTTGTGCTTCTACCCCAGGTTGTTATCTAACTTTCGTTAGTTCAACACTTTTTGATTTGAGCAATAGAAGGTCTTCGCAAAAATTCGTCTTTACCTGCTGGTTTTTTTTGACAGATTTCTGCCATTTTCTGCATTTGCTTCTTGTTGGTTCCTTTTTGAGTTCTTTTGGGGAATTGAGAATTTTGAGGGAAGTGCTACAGTAGCTAGTGTTCTAATGGAAGTTTATTTCGTGTTAGAACTGAAACTTAAGACTTATTATCTTGAGTGCACTAATGTTGCTAATAAAGATTGTGTGAAGTTTCGTATGAAGGAAAAATTTCAGTTGTATGGAAGGAATGAGTAATGAGATGAAGGATAAACTAAAGCTCAAGCTTGGGGATGCCACGCCACCCCAAGAAATATCCAAGAAGTACAAGCATAAAAGCTTGGGGATGCCCAAGGCATCCCCCTCTTCATCAATAAAAATCCCAGGTTTCTTCCAAACGCTTCATTTTTATTGTTTCATGCACAGTTGTGTTGTTCTTGGAGCGTCTTCTTTTTCGTTTTCTTGGTTTTATTAGTTTTCTGAATAAATTGGTTGGATCCCCCTCTTTCATGCATTGGTTTTCAAATAGTTTGGTTTGGATTGGAAAAGAGTAGGAAAGTTCATGCTTATGTGGTAAATAGAGCTTGTTTTTGACTGTGGCCTATGCTTTTTCATTCCATGCTTGATATTGTTTTGGATTTATGCCTAGTATTCTTTGCTGTAGCATGACTTGTTATAAACAATTGATATTTCTTAATGTGCCTTGGATTAATCATGCGTTGTTTTAGCATATTAAAGCATAGTATAGTGGTATTCTCCTTTGATGCTTTATTTGGGTTGACTTGGCGCATGCTCACACCATGTTATGACTATCTCAAGTCACCATAGCCTTTATGATCCTTTAGTTTTCAACTTGTAGTATCACTCTATGCTTTGATCAATGATGTGTTGTTGCTCTACATGATTATGGCCATTATTGCTCTCTTAGTTTGTCGCTCCCAGTCTTTTGCTAGCCTCCACAACCAAGTATGAGTTCCACTCATGCATCCAACTCCCTAAACCAAGTTATTCCAAAGAGTCCACCATACCTACCTACTAGCTTATGCTATTCCAAGTATATTCATGCTTTTGTTTACCTTCCAAATTAAACTTGTTATGAGAAAACTAGTGATTAAAGCTCTCACGAATTTGATGGCACACTTTACTTTTTTGCATCTAATAAACTTGAACCACTGGGTCCTTCTTTGTTGTGTATATGCTTGCGCTTTATAAGTTGAAATTAGCAGAACCATGTATCATGGGGAACGCTTTCAACATTGCACTTGTACTTTGTACCCCGTTGATATCATGTTCTTTTGCTTACGGATCCCGGCGGTGTGAAATAAAAGTGGAACTTGTAAGATCATGGAGTTTGTATGTGTGTTAGAGCAATGCCTAGGCCGCTAGCCTAAGCCATGCCTAATCATGGTGGAAACTTGCAGCATCACCATAATGAGCACTCTATGAAGCATCCTCAATAAAAACCTATGCAAATAGCAAATAAAAAGATCGCTGAGATGCTCATTGTGTGCTTGCCTTGTCATTTTGATTATGGGATAGCTCCTGTATCATGTGTAAGGGGTACCCCGTTGGCGGTTCTTTATGATACACATGTACTTACAATGACAAGAGCTTACTCGTGACTAAAGTTGAGTAGCATGAGGTTAAGTCTTCGTAAGTAAGGGGCATGAGATTTCGGTTTATAACTTGTCAAGCATATCCTCTTAGTTGTGTCACTTTAACCTTAATCACCTTCAAGATACTTATGATAGGGGCAATGAGAGCTGAAAGCTATAAGTACCATAATTTTTGGATGCTCTTTATGAGACTTGAATCCCTACTTCCTTTTATAAAGGCCTTTCTTCCACCATTACATTGAGTCTCCACCTTCTACCTTTATGCACCTAATTTGAGAGCATAGTGGCCATTCTTAGTTCTATGTGCATTGTCCCAAGACTAATTGATTGATGCATAACTTGATATTGCTTGTTTTAAACTATTTGTATCTAGTCACTCTTATGAACTTTGAAGGTGTCATATGCATTTATATTTTCTACTCTATGAGGGACAAGTTGAATACTATTATGCTATGTTTTCTTTATGTGAAACAAACAAGCGTCTTGCAAAGCATTGTTATTCATGAATCTTTTGTTTGTGCCTTTTCATGTTGCATCATAGTTTCTTTGTCTTATTGCTAGAACCTTGTTTTTCATGTTATGATTGAAGTAATATGATCCCAGCTATGAATGTTTTACAAATACTTTGATCAAGTTTATGATGGTGCATGTCACCTAAAAAATTATTCTTTCTTTTTATCACTTACCTACTCGAGGATGAGCAAGAGTTAAGCTTGGGGATGTTGATACATTGCAAATGTATCTATAATTTTTGATGTTCCATGCTTGGTTTTATCTACTTTCTTATGTTTTGTAGACAGTTGTTGGGCCTCCAAGTTTAGAGGTTTGTAGAACAGCAAGAAGTTTTCCCTTAAGTGGATCAAGGAAGGTTTATCGAACTCAGGGAGGAAGTGGACAAAGGTATCCCCTCTTAAGCAACCCTGCAATCAAGAAACAAGAAGTCTCTTGTGTCCCAACCACACCCAATACACTTGTCAGGTGTATAGGTGCACTAGTTTGGCAAAGAGATAGTGAAATACAAGTGGTATGGATATAAAATAACGATGTTAGAAAATACTTTGATGGCGTGGAAGAGACTAAAGGCAAACTAAAATAAAGATGGAAGCAAGCAAACATGTAACAGATCTAGTTGCAAACGGTGTTTCAATGCTAAGAAACAAGGCCTAGGGATCATACTTTCACTAGTGAACACTGTCATATAAATATCTTCTCTTTATGATACTACTCTGAACTACTCTCTAGTTGGACACGCTAATCCATGGTAGGGCTATAACATCACTCCTCAAAGTTCGCTTTTCCCATCTAGATAACCTCACACTATCACCTTAAGCACTAGATGGTTCCAACAAACACCACAATTTCATAGAAACATCCAACTCCAAATATAACTCATAACAAGTATTTGTAATCTCTAGCCTAAGTGCCACCATGGTGTACACACTGTCACTTTCACACACATGGGGAGAGCAGAGATCTATTAAAGCACTTGAGTAGCAAAGTAGATCTACTTGATTACAAAGCTCATGATCACAATATGATCATGCATAGAGAGAGAGATGAACACATAGCTACCAGTAGAACCCTTAGCCTCGAGGAAGAACTACTCCCTCATCATCATGGGAATCAGCAACGGTGATGGAGATGGCGGTGGAGATAGCTCCGGGGGCACTTCCCCGCCTCGATAGTGTGCTAGAACTGAGACTTTCTGTCCCCCGAATCTCCCCTTGGGTAGCGGCGGCGCTGTGGAACTTTTCGTGGCTAGAGGCTTTTCGATCTAGGGTTTTTGCATCGGGAGGCATCTTATAGGCGAAGAGGCAAGGTCAGTGGGCGGCCAGGGGGCCCACACCACCTGGTGGCGCGACAAGGGCTAGCCCGCACCACCACATGGTGTGGCGACTCTGTGGCCCCTCTCCGTCTCGTCTTCTGGCTCCGTGAGTCTTCCGGTAAAATATCGACTTTGGCTTTTGTCCGGTCCAATTCCGAGAATATTGATTTTCTAACTTTCCTGGAACCAAAAACAGCAGAAAATAGGCAACTGGCACTGTGGCATCTTGTAGATAGGTTAGTTCCAGAAAATGTGTAAAAGTACTCCAAAGTGTGGACAAAACATAAGAAAGTAGATATAAAACAAGCATGGAACATCAAAAATTATGGATACGTTAGCAACATATCAGAAGTCCAGCTTGAAGCGAAGGAGGAGGAGGAGGAAGGTGAAGATATCTAGGGAGATCTTTACTCTTACCTCAGTGATGACAACGACTACCTGGAGGATGATGCCATGGAGTTCCACACTGATGATGACGATTCAGACTTCATTGATGATGATTAGATGCACTTGATCACTACCGTAAGAATGAGTTGTACCGGTCCCACTGTATCGTAGTTTCACATAATGGTTCTTAAACCATCCGTTTTTCTATTTGTGTTGTGGTGTGTGTTTGTATGGTGTGCTTTGAATGAATGAATGAGAGGAAGTTGTTAGTTTGCATAAGATGAGTCAAACTCAAAGTTTAAAACTTTTGAAAACAAAACCATGAACCTTAGAAATTTCCCTCTTATCTCATTATCTAGCTCAATCTTTAGATGACTCGTGGAAACCCCGGAGGAAGCAACTCATCTTAGGACCCAATGCTGCAGATTTTGCAAATGCTAGTTTCTGACCGTGAAGCTAGTAGAGCCGAACGTCAAGCCAACCTATCCACTCTTCAACAGATAGCTCAGATGGCCCACAATAATCAAGGCCATGGAAACCTAGATCACCATGGATCCAAACTCAAGAACTTTCATAATACCAACCCACCTATCTTTAATAAGTCTGAGGATCCCTTAGATGTTGATGACTGGCTACAAACCATGGAGAACAACCTGGAGGTCGAGGATTTGAAGCCAATGCGAAAGTATTTTTTGCTGCCCACTATCTGGCAGGAGATGCACGAGCCTGGTGGAATAGCACCCATACCATGAACGACGGTCAGATGATGACTTGGGAAGCATTCAAGATCAAGTTCAGCCGCACCCATGTGCCACAAGGTTTGGTCACTAGGATGAGAGATGAGTTCAGAGAACTGAAGCAAGGAAGGTTGACGGTAGTTGAGTACCGTGACAAATTTCTGTCCCTAGCTAGATATGCCCCTGATGAGATTAACACTGAAGCCAAGAAGAAGGAAAGGTTCCTGAATGGATTGCATGATGAGATGCAGAGTGTGTTAGTTAACATCTGTTTTGGAGATCTAGAAGAGCTCGTAGACTCTGCCATTCAGATGGAAGGGAAGATCAACCAAGCCAATGACAACCGCAAGCGTTGCATGATGCACCAGACTGGATCCCACAATACTCAGAAGTATCGCCCCAACCCGTCTGCAGGATATGCCCCAAGAAACAATAGATCCCCTATGTCCCGTCCAAGCTACCCCAATCGTAGCGGAGGAAACCTGAAGACCGGGTGAAACCATAACAACAACAACCCCGGCAACTCCAACAATTTCAACCGTGCACCGCCCAAGTCCAACAACAACAACAACAACAACAATACTGCCCTAAGGACTGGAAGCAATGTTGTGCCTGTTGCAGCAAAAGACAAGTCCCAGATTACTTGCTTTGAATGTGGAGTCAAGGGTCACTACTCCAATGAGTGCCCCAAGAAGCTTGCAGCAGCCACCAATGTGAATGCACCCGCTCAGCAGCAACACCGTGTTCAGCCTGGAAGGAGATTTGCCCCAGGGAATTCGCTCAACTACAATGGCCATCTGTTCCACATGAATGCTGGAGAAGCTCAGGAAGTGCCCGATGTCGTGTTGGGTATGTTTTCTGTTAACTCAGTACTTGCAAGAGTGTTGTTTGATTCTGGAGCATCACACTCATTTGTTACAGAAGAATTTGCATGCACTAGTAAGATTCAACCAACAAAATTGAAGCATGTTATGATAGTTCAAATACCTGGTTCAACCACCAAAGTGGGGCAAGGCTGTACCTATCAGAATCCATGGAATAGATTTGTATTCCAATCTAATAGTACTTGGAACCAAAGGTTTGGAAGTAGTACTAGGAATGGATTGGATGTCGAAACATAAAGGATTGATCAACTGTGCCAAGAAATCCATAACCATGACTAGTAGCTCTGGAGTATCAGTAGAGCATGTATCTGAGACCTTGCCCCGTCAATTCAAATACAACAAGAGTCTAGCCCAACCAACCCTAGACCAAGTCAGAGTAGTCTGTGAATACCCCGAAGTATTCCCAGATGAATTGCCCGGTATGCCCCCAGATCGGGATGTCGAGTTCAACATTGAACTAATTCCTGGAACTGGACCCATAGCTTAGAGACCTTATAGTATGAACCCATCTGAATTAGGGGAGATGAAGAAGCAACTTGATGCTATGTTGGAGAAAGGTCTGATTCAACCAAGCGCATCGCCATGGAGATCGCCTGTTCTATTTGTGGATAATAAAGATGGGGGTAACCATTTGTGCACAGATTACCGGAAGTTGAATGATGTCACCATCAAGAACAAGTACCCACTGCCAAAGATAGAGGATCTGTTTGACCAGTTGACTGGTGCCAGAGTGTTTTCTAAGATTGATCTTAGAACTGGTTATCATCAACTCAAGATTCATGCAACGGATATTCCAAAGACCGCCTTTACCACCAGATATGGATTGTATGAGTATACTGTCATGTCTTTTGGATTAACCAATGCCCCTGCTTATTTCATGAATCTCATGAATAAGATTTTTATGAACTTCCTGGATAAGTTTGTCATTGTTTTTATCGACGATATTCTAATCTATTCCAAGTCAGAAGAAGACCATGAGCTGCACCTGAGAACCATCCTTGAAACCCTTAGAGAGAATCAATTGTATGCCAAGTTTAGCAAATGTGAATTCTGGTTGAAAGAAGTAGGATTCCTAGGACATATTGTGTCAGCAGGAGGAGTCGCTATCGATCCTGCCAAGATCAAAGATGTTGTAGACTGGAAAGCCCCAACCACTCAAACCCAAGTCTGTGCATTTCTTGGATTAGCGAGATATTACTGCAAGTTTGTTGAAGGATTTTCGAGCATAGCAAGATCGATGACCCAATTGTTGAAGAAAGATAGAAAGTTTGAATGGACTGACAAATGTGAAGCAAGTTTTCAAGAACTCAAGAAGAGATTGATTTTAGCCCCAATTTTGATTATGCCAGATATCAAGAAGCCTTTTGATGTGTATTGTGATGCATCCAAGATTGGTCTCGGATAAGTGTTGATGCAAGAAGGCAAAGTCATAGCATATCTGTCCAGACAGCTGAAGCAGCATGAGCAAAACTACCCTACCCATGATCTTGAACTAGCAGTCGTAGTTTTAGCCTTGAAGACATGGCGTCATTACCTTATGGGTAACCGCTGTGAGATTTATTCAGATCACAAGAGTGTGAAGTATATTTTCACCCAGAAGGAGCTAAATATGAGGCAAAGGAGATGGATAGAGTTAATCAAGGATTATGGCCTTAACATTCACTATCACCTTGACAAAGCCAATGTGGTAGTGGATGCTCTTAGCAGATTGCCGTGTAGATTAAACACTATGATTAAAGAAGCCCAACCAAGTTTGCATGAAGAGTTGGAGCAGTTTAGAACGGAGCTGGTTAACAAAGGATTTTTAGCTAGCATTTAACTTCAACCCACATTGATCAGTCAGATCAAGGAGGTGCAGAAAGGAAATGAAAGTATCAATGGAATCAAGCGTCGTATCGGTACAGGAAAGGTGCCCGGATTCACCGAAGATGAAGGAGTTTTGTGGTACAAAGGACGTATCTGTGTGCCAGCAGATTCTGAGCTGAAGCAAGTTATCATGCAGGAAGCTCATGATACTCTTTATTCTATCCACCCCAGAGGAACAAAGATGTATCAGGATTTGAAGGAGCAATTTTTGTGGCACAAGATGAAGAGAGAAATTAGAAGCTGCATAGCTAAGTGTGATATCTCTCAGAGAGTCAAAGCGGAACATCAGAGACCCGCAGGACTTTTGCAACCATTACAGATTCCGGAATGGAAATGAATTCCGTCATAATGGACTTTATCACCGGTTTGCCTACTTCTAGTAGGGGAAATGACTCTATTTGGGTCATAGTGGATAGACTGTCTAAGGTAGCCCATTTCATACCTGTCAAGACTACATACCAGAGATCTAAGCTAGCAGAGTTGTACATTGCTAGAATGTAAGTTTGCATGGAACCCCTAAGACCATAGTATTGGATCGAGGAACCCAATTTACCTCAAGATTTTGGCAGAAAGTCCAAGAAGGATTAGGAACCAAGCTGAATTTCAGCACAACTTATCACCCGCAGACTGATGGACAGACTGAAAGAGTCAACCAAATCTTAGAAGATATGTTGAGAGCTTTTGCGCTAGAGTATGGATCAAAATGGGAAGATTGTCTGCCTTTCGCAGAATTCTCATACAACAACAGTTATCAAGCCAGTTTGCAAATGACCCCATTTGAATTTCTGTATGGAAGAAAGTGTCGTACCCCCTTGAATTGGTCGCAAGTAGGAGAGAGTCAGATTTTCGGACCCGACATCCTATGAGAAGCCGAAGAGAAGGTTCACAAAGTACGTGAGCACCTCAATATCGCTCAATCCAGACAGAAGAGTTATGCTGACAAGAGATGTCGAGATCTGACTTTCAATGTCGGAGATTTTATGTATCTCAAAGTATCACCCTTGAAGGGAATGGAAAATTTTCAACTGAAAGGATAGTTAGCCCCCAGATATATTGGACCCTTCAAGATTTTGAATCATCGAGGAGAAGTATCATATCAACTGGAACTGCCAGAGGAGATGTCAGCCATCCATGATGTGTTCCATATCTCGTTACTTTGCAAATGCCTAGAAGTTCCGAAGAAGACTGAAGTGTTCAAGAACATCGATCACCGAGCCATAGATATCAACAAGGATCTGACGTACCAGGAAGTACCCATTCGTATTTTGGAAGAAGCCTTCAGAATCACCAGGACCCGGAATATCAAGTTTCTCAAGATCGAGTGGAGCAACCATACCGAAGAAGAAGATACTTGGGAACGAGAAGATTACATTAGGACTGAGTTTCCAGATCTCTTTTGTTCCTAGTTTTTCTTAAATCTTGGGACGAGATTTTGTTTAAGGAGGGAAGGTTTGTAACACCCCAAAAACATTAATCAAATTTATCAAGTTCTAATCACCCAAATTTAGGGTTAACAAAAACTTTTATTCCAAAAATCTATATGAATGCATGTGTGTTTTGCATTAGTGTAGAATTGATTGAATTTGCCATGTTTGATTGCTACAAATGATGAGAAATGGTTTAAAGATGAATGCTACATCATCTAGGCCAATTACAAGCAAAATCAAAAGAAAAAGAAATCAAATATGAATAAAAAGATCAAATGGTCATTTTGACCAAAGTTAACCACTAGGCCACTTTGAGTGTTCCTAGAAGAGAAATTCTAACAGAAACAATTCCACTTCTTTCCATCCCTTTCTAGACCAAGTAAAGGTGAACCCAAGCCCACTTTACAAACCCACAAAAACTATTTTCAAATCTATTTAATGGATAGTTCAAATTTGAATCTGGCTCATATGGTAAGTTCACCATTTCACAAAAACCATCCAAATCAATTCACCTTGCCTTTTCCAAGCAATCATAGACACTCAAGCATAAGACCAAATCACTCACCAAATTTCATTTGAAAATTTCAAACTTAATCTCTTTTGGCCATTTAATCAAACACCTTGCTTACACTAATTAACATCTGCCTAACTTCACTGTTTTGAGCAGTGATCCTCGACCAATTGGTTCCCTCTTCACTCCCTGTCTCCCCAGTGTTGAGCAGCACCAGGCCACTCTCCCCCTTAGCCGTTTGGCACCTGTGCGCCACTGCCCGAAGCCACACTCGCCGGCCGACCGTGGACAGAGCGATAGAGACCACACCACCCTCGCCCACGACACGCACCAAACACACCACCGTCCACCGCCACCCCCTGTCCAAGCCTTGACCATAGCTAAGCCCTAGACCACCCCTGCGACGCCGCGCCCAGTCTCTCTACGCTGTGCCGAGAACGCGCCAGAGTGCCGCACCCGACCGACTCGCACAGACCGCGCCTCGCTCTTTCCATGCACGCGCACACTCGCCATGATCACAACCACCTCCCAGACACCCCCGTTCGCCGCTTCGCAACCCGTAGCACATGGTGCGCCGTCGCAAACACCGCCGCTCCCACGCAGAGCATCGCACGTGCCTAACTAGCCTAGACCGCCCCGTGCCTAGCCATTAAGCCAGTGACGACCGCCAGGGAACACCGCACCGCCCCTACCCTCAGCCGCGTCGCTAGCCGCCTGTATCATCGTCACCAACAAGCCCGAGCCCATCCCGCTCAGTCCCCTCGCTGTTGTATAAATACAGCCTACCTTCGCCTCCAATTCTCCACACCAGCACACTCCCCACTCCTCACTGAGCCTCCCACACCCTTCCCCGGAGCAAGGCGAGCTCTTCCTCGCCGGAATTTGGCTGGAGCCTGCCGCTACAGAAGGAGAAGGGCGCCGTCGGTTGAAGTTTCCCCAGGAGCTGCCACGACCATCATTCGAACCGCCGTCATCGACAACACCGTTCACCCCCATCGACGACCCTAGCTGGGGCCCAGGTGAGCCTCACCAGACCCCACTGTCGTGTTAGGTTTAATTCCTCGCCGGAGCTGTTCGTCGGAGACGACGAATCACACCCGTTAGATCGTCTTTTAATCGTAGGGCCTAGATTCACAAATACCGTTTCGGTTAGTTTAAGTCGCTGACTAGTGGACCCCCCTATTAGCAGCCTGCTATGCTGTGCTGTGCAGATTGGGCCGGCCCGTTTAGTTTCCCGCGCAGTCCTGGAGATTCAAATAGATATTTTCCAATTTAGTTAAAACCACATTATGTCAGTAGATTCAAAATCAATTCAAAGAGATTCACTAAACCAAATTGCATGATACCAATTTTGTTAGAAAGGTATTTAAATTATCTATCCAAGGCCGTTGGATTTAAATCATTTGGAGTTAGAGATCACCTATACCAAAAATAACAAGACAGAGACTTTTCCAACTTCAAACATTTTTCAAAAATCAACAATAACTGATTTTGAGTTGATTCCAACTGTCAAAAATCACACTTGATAAGATCTATCTGATTATGTAAAAATATTTAGGTTTGCATGCAGTGATATTGGACTAGTACCAAAATAATGCTATATAGGCATTTCTAGTCACTTTAATCCTATTAAATGATAATCTTAAACTTCACAAAATAGGATCAACACTTTAAATCACATTCCCATGTATTAGAATATGTGGTGATGACATATGTCAACATAATCCCATATTTTAATTGGAGAATATTAAATCTTAATTATTTTCAATGAGTAGAAATTACTTTTCTAAAATAAGATAAATAAAACTAAGTCTTTATTCCATGTGATGATTGTGATGATGCTAGATCATCAAGTGTGAGCATGAGTGTGCTAAATATAATTAGTTAAGTATTGTTTGGTGATTTTGTACCCCGTATTCATTTATAGACGATAGTACCGACCCTGGATACGAGGAGGAGGAGTACTACCAAGAAGAAGAAGAAAACTTCAACCACTGCACTACTCAAGGCAAGCTAGAACTATGCAAGCTAACACTTGCAAGTTTTATACCTATGTAAGCCATCACCAATTGCAAGATAACCTAAGAAAGATGCATTAGGCATGCTTGGTTATATAACTTTGATTATACCAATCCCAAGTTTTACTTGCAAGCTTTATTCTTTTACTTTACCAAAGTTCTTTACTTTTAGTTAGTGCCTTGTGAGCATTGGGAAAATAGGATAGATAGCATAAAGAGTATAAACCTTGGCGTATACTTAGATGTCATTCCATGGTATGAGATTGGAGGTTAGCACCCCTCATTAGTGAACACTCTTAACTTTAGTGGCTAGTGCTAAGCATAAAAGTTGATCACTTTAGATGAGAATACTTGGTGAAAAAGGATTATGAAAACCTTGGAATGATGCTTCATTCTATTGAAATGTTTTGACATGTGTTATGGACACAAAAGGATTTGATGATGAAAATGTTGAGGCATGAGCCTTAGCCCCTTTTATAAAAACTGATGGTTGGGTTCGGATGCGATACCATTCCAATTTTACCGTATAACCACAATACCCGAATTGGGTAGGGCTTAGCTGGAAGTTTATATGCCTTAGTATGGGTTCCCTCGTGAAAGAGGTTTGAGCTGAGGTTACCTCGTGAGTGTGAATGTCCACCTATGCAGTGCCCAGGATTGTAGATGGCCATTGCTGGGAGACCAAGCTCATAGGGGAGGTGCCTATACTAGAGTGTGTAATTGAAAGGTTATGATTGATTATCCGCATACTAAGTATGATGATTCAGGGTTATCCCTGACAGATGTATCGAATTTTGTGGTGAAAGTGTACCACCTCTACAGAGTGTCAAACTATTCGAATAGCCGCGTCCACGGTCATGGACAGTTGGAGTGTCCATACTGTTCCGTCGTCAGATGTTTCCAAAATGATTTGTGAAGTGAACTATGATTTTGACTTGACCATAACAGGGTGGTGAATATGAAAGCTAGGTTCCCACTTAAGTGATTTAGAACATTAACTTAGTTTTCCTTACTTCTAAACTCAGTTTAGGTAAATCTGGCTTTTTCAAATAAACCTAGAGCTTAAGATTCCTACTAGAACTACCTTACTTGTTAGTGATAGTTTGTGAGTACTTAAAGAGTACTCATGGATTTGTCCTTGGCTATTACCGTGGCCAAACTATGAGGAGGACGTCTACGCCAACTAGGATCATCGCCCATCGTCATCATTGCCTGTGACCCTTGATACGTTGCTAATGTATCCATAATTTTTGATGTTCCATGCTTGGTTTTATCTACTTTCTTATGTTTTTTCCAAACTTTGGAGTACTTTTCATATGATTTCTTGGACTAACCTATTAACAAGAGCCACAGTGCCAGCTGCCTGTTTTCTGTTGTTTTTGGTTCCAGGAAAGTCAGAAAATCAATATTCTTGGAATTGGACCAGACAAAAATCAAAGTCGATATTTTACCGGAAGACACTTGGAGCCCGAATACGAGACGGAGAAGGCCAGAGGGTGGCCACACCACCTGGTGGTGTGGGCCAGGCCAGGCCGCTCCAGGGGGTGGTGTGGGCCCCTCCGGCACCCCCTCGATCTCCCCTCTCGCCTATAAGAGCCTCCCGATGCATAAACCCTAAATAATCAAGCCTCCAGCCACCAAAAGTTCCGCCGTGCCGCCGCCACCGAAGGGGTGATTCGGGGGACAGAAAGTCTCTATTCCGGCACCCTGTCGGGACGGGGAAGTGCCCCCGGAGCCATCTCCATCAATATCCATCACCATTGCTGATTCCCATGATGAGGAGGGAGTAGTTCTCTCTCGAGGCTAAGGGTTCTACCGGTAGCTATGTGTTCATCTCTCTCTATGCATGATCTTATCGAGATCATGAGCTTGTAATCCATAGATCTACCTTGCTACTCAAGTGCTTTAATAGATCTCTGCTCTCCCCATGTGTGTGAAAGTGACAGCGTGCACACCATGGTGGCACTTAGGCTAGAGATTACAAATACTTTTTATGAGTTATATTTGGAGTTGGATGTCGTTATGAAATTGTGGTGTTTGTTGGAACCATCTAGTGCTCAAGGTGACAGTGTGGGGTTATCTAGATGAGAAAGGCTTACTTTGAGGAGTGTTGTTATAGCCCTACCATGGATTAGAGTGTCCAACCGGAGAGTAGTTAAGAGTAGTATCATAAAGAGAAGATATTTATATGAGAGTGTTCACTAGTGAAAGTATGATCCCTAGGCCTTGTTTCTAAACAGTGAAACACCGTTTGCTACTAGATCTGTTACATGTTTGCTTGCTTCTATCTTTATTTCAGTTTGCCTTTAGTCTTTTCCACACCAGCAAGCTATTTTCTATCACCGTTACCACTTATAATTATCTATACCACTTGCATTTCACTATTTCTTCTCCGAACTAGTGCACCTATACACCTGACAAGTGTATTGGGTGTGTTGGGTTACACAAGAGACTTCTTGTATCTTGATTGCAGGGTTGCTTGAGAGGGATAACTTTGACCACTTCCTCCCTGAGTTCGATAAACCTTGGGTGATCCACTTAAGGAAAAACTTGCTGCTGTTCTACAAACCTCTGCACTTGGAGGCCCAACAACTGTCTACAAGAATAGAAGTGCGTAGACATCAAGCTATTTTCTGGCGCCGTTGCTAGGGAGGTAAGGTAAAAGGTACTCACATCCTCCGGTGTGAGTGCTCGAAGTTATTTCCTTTAGATTCTGCAATTTTGTCTTTTTGTTTCTTGTTTTCACTAGTTAGGCTTAATGGAAAACAACAACAAAATTAGAGAGCTTTATAGTATTTATCTTGAGTTAGGACATGAAGTGCTTGAAGAGAAAATTAAAAAACCGATGGAACTTTATTTGCATGCTAATAGCAATGTTGTTAGTATGAATTCTTTGGACACCATTATTACTAATGCTATGGAAAAGTCTAAGATTTGGGAAGCTAGTTTTTATGAAAATGATCTTTTTAGTTCCCCAGCTTTGGAAGATAGCTATTCTATTGCTTATGATGATACCAAACCTCCAATATATGATGATTACAATGATGAATATGATATTTTCAGTCCACCTACTATTGAGGAGAAAATTAATTATGATTACAATATGCCTCTTATATTTGATGATTATGGTGATGAGAATAATAATGATAGCTATTTTGTTGAATTTGCTCCCACTACAATTAATAAGAATGTCTATGTTTATGTGGGGAGTAATAATCATTTTATGCATGTGGCTCATGATAAAAATGTTTTATGTGATAGTTATATTGTTAATTTTTTTCATGATGCTACTGAAAGTTATTATGAGAGAGGGAAACATGGTTTTATGTATCTCAACAATATTAAGTTTCCCCTCTTTATGTTGAAAGTCTTGAAGTTGCACTTGTTTTGCTTTCCTATGCTTGTTGCTTTGTGCTTTCATGACTTGTTTCTTTACAAGATTCCTATGCATAGGAAGTGGGTTAGGCTTAAATGTGCTTTGAATTTGCTTCTTGATGCTCTCTTTTATTTTAATTCATATTTCTTATGTGAGCATCTTCTCAAACTATCAAGCCTAACTTAAAGGCGTTAAAGAAAAGTACTTATTGGGAGATAACCCAAAAGTTTTAGATGAGTCTTGGAAGTTATTACCTCTATAATAACCGCTCCTTATCCTTTTTATTTGCTTTTTGTGCCAAGAGTAACCTCTAATGAGAGAGAAGTAATGATTGGGAAAGTTGCTGTCCCAAAACAGATTTCTGTGCTTCACCGTAAACATTCGTGTAAAATCTCTGTACGTCCTTTTGATGCGTGAATTTTTTTGCTTCTGCCCCAGGTTGTTATCTAACTTTCGTTAGTTAAATACTTTTCTATTTGAGCAACAGAAGGTCTTCGAAAAAATTGCTTTTTACCTGCTGGTCTGTTTTGATAGATTTCTGCCATTATTTGCATTTGTTTCTTGTTGGTTCCTTTTTGAGTTCTCTTTGGGGAATTGAACTTTTTGAGGGAAGTGCTACAGTAGCTAGTGTTTTATTGGAAGTTTAATTGGTGTTGAAACTGAACCCAAAGACTTATTATCTTGAGTGCACTAATGTTGCTAATAAAGATTGTGTGAAGTTTTGTATGAAGGAAAAATTTCAGGTGTATGGAAGGAATGAGTAATGAGATGAAGGATGGACTAAAGCTCAAGTTTGGGGATGCCACGCGTGTCACCCCAAGAAATATCCAAGAAGTACAAGTGTCAATGCTTGGGTATGCTCAAGGCATCCCCTTATTCATCAATAAAAATCCTAGGTTTCTTCCAAACGCTTCATTTTTATTGTTTCATGCACAGTTGTGTTGTTCTTCGAGTGTCTTCTTTTTTGTTTTCGTTTTAGTTTTTCATTTTCTTTGTTTGCTTAGTTTGCTGAATAAATTGGTTGGAACCCCTCTTTCATACATTGGTTTTCAAATAGTTTGGTTTGGTTTGGTTTGGAAAAGAGTAGGAAAGCTCATGCTTAAGTGGTAAAGAGAGCTTGTTTTTGACTGTGGCCTATGCTTTGTTATGCCATGCTTGATATTTTTTTGGCCTTGTGCTTAGTATTCTTTGCTGTAGCATGACTTGTTATAAATAACTGAGAATGCTTAATGTGCCTTGGATGAATCATGTGTTGTTTTAGCATATTAAAGCATAGTATTGTGGTATTCTCCTTTGATGCTTTATTTGGGTTGACTTGGCGCATGCTCACACCATGTTATGACTATCCCAAGTCACTATAGCCTTTATGATCCTTTAGTTTTCAGCTTGTAGTATCACTTTATGCTTTGATTAATGATGTTTTGTCGCTCTGCATGATTATGGCCATTATTGCTCTCTTAGTTTGTCGCTTCCAGTCTTTTGCTAGCCTCCACAACCAAGTATGAGTTCCACTCATGCATCCAACTCCTAAAACCAAGTTATTCCAAAGAGTCCACCATACCTACCTATTAGCATTTGCTATTCCAAGTATGTTCATGTTTTTATCTACCTTCAGAATTAGACTTGTTATGAGAAAACTAGTGATTAAAGCTCTCACGAACTTGATGGCACACTTTAATTTTCTTGCCCTTAATAATCTTGAACCATTGTGTCGTCTATGTTGTATATGCTTGCACTTATTTGTTGGGGATTAGCAGAACCATGTTGTCATGGGGAACCCTTTCAACATTGCACTGGTACTTTGTACCTAGTTGATATCATGCTCTTTTGTCTATGGATGTCGTCGGTGTGAAATGAAAGGGGAGCTTGTAAGTCCATGGAGTTATGTATATGTGTTAGAGAAACGCCTGGGCCACTGGTCTAATCCATGCTGACATGGTGGAAACCTGCAGCGTAACCATAATGAGCTGTCTATGAAGCATTCTTCTTATAAAAAAAGAGTCCTATGTTGAGAAAAAAAAGAGAGAAAAAGAAAAAAAAAGAGATTATGAAAAGAGGAAAGAGAGAAAAAAGCACCATATTCCCATGGTAAATAAGAAGATTGCTGAGAGCTGAAAGCTATAAGTACCATAGTTTGTTCACTTTAACCTTAATCACTTCAAGATGCTTATGATAGGGGCAATGAGAGCTGAAAGCTATAAGTACCATAATTTTTGGAAGCTCTTTATGAAACTTGAATCTCTGCTTCCTTCTATGAAGGCCTTTCTTCCACCATTATATTGAGTCTTCACCTTCTATCTTTATTCACTTACTTTGAGAGCATAGTGGCCATTCTTAGTTCTATGTGCATTGTCCCAAGACTTGTTGATTGATGCATACCTTCATATTGCTTGTTTTAAACTATTTGTATCTAGTTACTCTTATGAACTTTTAAGGTGTCCTATGCATTTATATTTGCTACTCTATGAGGGACAAGCTGAATGCTACTATGCTATGTTTTCTTTATGTGAAAGAAACAAACGTCTTGCAAAGCATTGTTCTTCATGAATCTTTTGTTTGTGCCTTTTCATGTTGCAACATAGTTTCTTTATCTTATTGCTAGAACTTTGTCTTTCATGTTATGATTGAAGTACCATGATCCCAGCTTTGAGTGTTTTACAAATACTTTGATCAAGTTTATGATGGTGCATGTCACCTAAAAAATTCTTTCTTTCTTTTTTATCACTTACCTACTCGAGGACGAGCAAGAGTTAAGCTTGGGGATGTTGATACGTTGCTAACATACCCATAATTTTTGATGTTCCATGCTTGGTTTTATCTACTTTCTTATGTTTTGTCCACACTTTGGAGTACTTTTCATATGATTTCTTGGACTAATCTATTAACAAGAGCCACAGTGCCAGCTGCTTGTGTTCTGCTGCTTTTGGTTCCAGGAAAGTCAGAAAATCAATATTCTCGGAATTGGACCGGACAAAAGTCAAAGTCGATATTTTACCGGAAGACACTTGGAGCCAGAATACGAGACGGAGAAGGACCAGAGGGTGGCCACACCACCTAGTGGCGCGGGCTAGGCCAGGCTGCGCCATGGGGTGGTGTGGGCCCCTCCGGCACCTCTCAGTCTCCCCTCTCGCTTATAAGAGCCTCCCGGTGCATAAACCCTAAATAATCAAGCCTCCAGCCACGAAAAGTTCCACAGCACCGCCGCCACCAAAGGGGAGATTCGGGGGACAGAAAGTCTCTGTTCCGGCACCCTGCCGGGACGGGGAAGTGCCCCGGAGCCGTCACCATCGATCTCCACCACCATCTCCATCACCATTGCTGATTCCCATAATGAGGAGGGAGTAGTTCTCTCTCGAGGCTAAGGGTTCTACAGGTAGCTATGTGTTCATCTCTCTCTATGCACGATCTTATCGAGATCATGAGCTTCTAATCTACAGATCTACCTTGCTACTCAAGTGCTTTAATAGATCTCTGCTCTCCCCATGTGTGTGAAAGTGACAGCGTGCACACCATGGTGGCACTTAGGCTAGAGATTACAAATACTTGTTATGAGTTATATTTGGAGTTGGATGTCTTTATGAAATTGTGGTGTTTGTTGGAACCATCTAGTGCTCAAGGTGATAGTGTGGGGTTATCTAGATGGGAAAGGCTTACTTTGAGGAGTGCTATTATAGCCCTACCATGGATTAGAGTGTCCAACCGGAGAGTAGTTAAGAGTAGTATCATAAAGAAAATATATTTATATGAGAGTGTTCACTAGTGAAAGTATGATCCCTAGGCCTTGTTTCTAAACATTGAAACACCGTTTGCTACTAGATCTGTTACATGTTTGCTTGCTTCTATCTTTATTTCAGTTTTCCTTTAGTCTTTTCCATGCCAGCAAGCTATTTTCTATCATCGTTACCACTTATAATTATCTATAACACTTGTATTTCACTATCTCTTCTCCGAACTAGTCCTATACACCTGACAAGTGTATTGGGTGTGTTGGGGACACAAGAGACTTCTTGTATCTTGATTGCAGGGTTGCTTGAGAGAGATAACTTTGACCACTTCCTCCCTGAGTTCGATAAACCTTGGGTGATCCACTTAAGGGAAAACTTGCTACTGTTCTACAAACCTCTGCACTTAGAGGCCCAACAACTGTCTATACGAATAGAAGTGCGTAGACATCAACCCTGAAGATGGAGCCCCTACTACGTTTTCTTTTCCGCTGCTTTGATTGTATTAAGACTGGATCATGAGATCCTTTATTTGTAAGATCTTATTATGGTTTATAATGGATGATATAATGTGATATCAAATCTGTTATGTCTCACAAAAATGGTAATCCTGGGATTGCGAGGTATGGCATAACAAGCATCTAGGATTAAAAATCCGGGTGTTGACATGTTGGTATCAGAGCCATCCTGACCATAGGAGACCCTAGTTAGAATGGACGTCCGAACCAAAAACTTAGTTTCAAAACAAAAGAAGTGAGTACTTATGAAAACCTATTCCCACTCTTATCCTTGCTTCTTTCAAAAAATTCATGTTACTCCAAAAATCCTTACATTCCTACAGAAAATTTGACACACTTGATCACCTCACTAACATACTCATCCTAAATTCTTATAGATGGAGGCCTAGTATTGCAAGTTCTACCAGTTGGGCAACGGAGGCCAACTGATCTTCGAGAGGGATCTAGATGCACTGTTAGAGTATCTTGAGTGCCCGCACCCGGAATTCTTCGGGGCTCAACTCAACGATCACATAATTTTTGGAAGCGCTTTATGAAACTTGAAATCCCTGCTTCCCTCTGTGAAGGGCCTATCTTTTTAGTTGAGTCAGTAAACCTATTCCTTTCTATCTCAAGCAAGTATTTGAGTTGTTGTGTTTCATTCATTCATATGATGATTTATTCAATCATGTTTCTTATGTTCCTTGTTTTGCACACTGCTTTTATCTTAGTGAATATTACTTTGAAAGCTATCATTGAAAACCCCATTATGTTTGAACTCCTGCAAATTGTTAACTGTTCTTTGACCAAGAACAAAGTTTACCATTACCAATTATGATTTACTTTGTGTATCTTTATTGTGTTTCCTTTACTCATTGCAAGTTAAGTTATATAATAGTGACTTGTCTTCTATTATGATTTATGTATTGATGAATGTGATGCTTCTTGTCCGTATTATTTTATCGACACTTCACTCCATAAACATGAGGTCATGTTTATTGAGCTCAGTTTTCGCTTGGGGACAGGCGAAGTCTAAGCTTGGGGGGAGTTGATACGTCCATTTTGCATCACTATTCTATATCATAATTTACTGCTATTCATTGATATATTTCATATTAAGAGATGATACTTATGTTATTTCATCTATTTTTGCATGGTTGATGACTTTTGGAGGATGGACCGCTGAAGTCAGGATTCTGATGGAAAAGGCACTGTTTGGAGGCAAAATTTGCGAAGATCAGAAAATCACGGAAAATATATGGAAATCCTATTTTTCTAGAAGACGAAGGAAGCCAGAAGGGGGAGAGGAGATGGGCCACAGGGGGCCCACACCACCCCCTGGCACGTGCCACCCTAGGCCGCGCCACCAGGTGGTGTGGCCACCCTAGCCCACCTCTGGCTCTACTCTTTGGCGTATATAATCCTCCCGAAACCCTAAGACTCGGGGAGTGACCACATAAAGATTCCGCCTCCTCTACGAGGCGGAAAACTACAGAGAGAGAAAGAGCTCTCCGGCAAGCAGAAACCTACCGGGGTAATTCCTTTCCAGAGAGTGGAGATCGTCGCCATCAACACCAACATCAAGCTGGACTTCATTGGGATCATCATCATCATCTCCACCGGCACCATCATCACCACTCCATACCACTGTAACAATTGGGTTGAATCTTGCATAGTTCTTAGGGGAAACTTTCCCGGTGTTGATTACTTGTTGTAGTTGATGCTATTGAGTGGAACAATTGAATTATCATTCATGTTCAGATTGTTATTTATCATTATTTCATCTCTGATCTTGATCCATATGATGTCTCGTGAGTAGTTCGTTTAGTTCTTGAGGACATGGGAGAAGTCATGTTGTTAGTAGTGGAATTGTGTTGAGAAAGATTCAATGGTTTGATATTTAAGTTGTGGTGTTATTGTTCTAGTGGTGTCATATGAACATCGACTACATGATACTTCACCTTTATGGGTCTAGGGGAATGCATTGTGTATTTGGCTACGAATCGCGGGGTTGCCGGAGTGACAGAAACCTGAACCCCCATTAGGAATCCTTTGCACAAGGGAGTGTAGGATCTCAGAGTTTAAGGCTGTGGTTAGGTTTTTATCTTAATTACTTTCTTGTAGTTGCGGATGCTTTCAAGGGGTATAATCACAAGTATGTATTAGTCCTAGGAAGGTCAGTACATTAGCACAGGTTCACCCACACAACACTTATCCAACCAAAGAATATTAATCAACTATATGAAGCGAAAGCACTTGACGTTATTCCCATGTGTCCTCGAGAACGTTTGGTCATCTTAAGTAATAAAACCGGCTTGTCCTTTGCTAAATAAAGGATTGGGACACTTGCTGCATCAATTATATTGTCTTTTATTTACTCGCACTTTATTTATCTGCATTATCAAAACCCCCTAAAAATCCGTTTGCTAAGTATTTACAGAGAATTCTTGATCCAAGACACTCGTCAACATCTTCTGCTCCTCATTGGGGTCGACACTCTTACTTATCGAAAATACTGCGATACACCCCCAATACTTGTGGGTCGTCATAGCTTACACACCTAAATGCATGCATTGAGGTGTCAACAGCACAGGACAAAGGGACAACCCAAGTTATAGCCGTATAGAGTAAAGAAAGCTCTGTTGCTCACTTCACAGCGAGCTCAACCACAGTTTCTCACCAGCACAACCAAGAACAGTACAAGAACAACACCATATTTTACCATAATAGCATTAGATCAAACCATTTTCCACCACAGAGAACCCAGGCATCACCAGCCAAGATGGTGACTTGAGGAGGGGAAAGCATTAGGTGGACAGCAAGGTCATAGGAGCAACAACACCATGAGGAGTGATGGCTCAGTGTCGGCGCCAGAAAAATACTGGTGCGATGTTGATGTAGAGCTCATATGGAACCCCAAGAGGAAGGTATGATGAGCACAACAGCAAGTTTCCCTCAGTTATGAAACCAAGGTTTAATCGAACGAGTAGGAGCAAGGAAACACCCCAAAGGTGTTGCTAGCTAAGCCTTGGCAGGGCGCACTACCGGTGCTAGTAGCAACGTGGAGACCTGCACAACACAACCACAGAACTTTGTCCCCAACTTGCGATGAGGTTGTCAATCTCACCGTGTTTTGCTGAAAACAAAGGATTAAACGTATCGAATGGAAAGAAGTAAAAGTTTGCAGAAAGTAAACACAAAGCAGTAAACAGTTTGTAGATTGTATGTAAAGAAAAAGGACTGGGATCCATAGTTCACTAGAGGTGGCTCTCCTTAAGATAGATAACATGCTGGGTGAACAAATTACAGCAGGGCAATTGACAAACATCGAGAAAGCAATACATGCATATACTAATCATCTTGACTCCTTTGAGACTTGATTGGGCATTACAACATTATACATAGACCGCCATCCAACTGCATCTATGACTAATAATCCACCTTCAGGTTATCATCCGAACCCCCTCCAGTATTAAGTTGCAAGCAACAGATTATTGCTTTACGAATTGCGTGTAATGTAAACAATACGATTGTCCTATGAACAAAGGATTGTTGTTTTCTCCCTAGTAGCAACAACACATCTAGTACCTTAGAGATTTCTGTCACTTCCCTAGATTACCAGAGGCATGAACCCACTATCGAGCATAAATACTAACTCTTGGAGTTGCTAGCATCTACTTGGCCAAGATAGCTACTAACAACGGAAAGCATGGAAGATCACAAATAACAAAGACATGATAGAATCAATAATCAATCTGAAATAGCATCTCAATATCCATCGGATCCCCACAAACACAACATGCAGAATTACAAATATATGATCTTGATCATGAACGGAGCTCACAAGATCTAGACATGAAAGCACAAAGGAGGAGAACCAACCATCTAACATCTAGCTACTACATGAATCTGTAGTCCAAGGATGAACTACTCACGCATCACACCGGAGGCTTGCATGGTGATGAAAAAGGCCTTCAGGGTGAAATCACCTCTCCGGCAGGGTGCCGGGAAGAGCTTCAGATCCCTCCCAGATCTAGGGATGGAGATGACGGCGGCTACAGACTCTTTCATGGATTTTTGATCGGGCCCTTAGGGTTTTCGTCCCGAGGGCATCTTATAGGCGGAAGGAGAGGCCGAGGGGGTGCCGGAGGCGGCCACACCACCCCCTGGCGCGGGCCAGGCTGGGCCATGCGGCCAGGTGGTGTGGTGGCCCCCTGGTCCCTCTCCGTCTCGTATTATGGCATCCGATGACTTCCGGAAAAATAGGCACTTTGGCTTTTGTTCTGTCCAATTCCGAGAATATTCATTTTCTAACTTTCCTGGAACCAAAAACAGCAGAAAACAGGCAGCTGACACTGTGGCTCTTGTTAATAGGTTAGTCCAAGAAATCATATGAAAAGTACTCCAAAGTGTGGACAAAACACAAGAAAGTGGATAAAACCAAGCATGGGACATCAAAAATTATAGATACATTTGCAATGTATCAAGGAGCAAGCCAAGGCCAAAGGGGAAGGCAACAACAGGCCAACACAAGGCTACCAAGGGTAATCCCCAACATTTCCAATCCAATAGTGAATATGGAGCATATTCATATGACTAATCATGTTTATATATGGATCTGATCATGCACGTACATGATACATACATAAGAAATAAGCCATCAAGTAAAAAACAAGGGGTTTTTACTTGAGGATGGTCTCAGACTAGCATCATAGACTAGGGGATCTAGTTTTAACTAGATGATACTCATCATAGCTGCTAGTACAGGGCACATCCCCAAATGGGTAGCACCTCTGTACCAATAGGTTCATCACTTCTTGAGAACAAGACTAAGCCTCATCTTTTAAAAACACTTAATCATATTCCTAAATGATTTAGGAATCATCTATAACAACATTCAACATCTATCATAAGGCAGAGCCTTTGATCATAAAAGTTTTACACCAAAAGCATCAGCGAAAGCTATATCAGCCAGCAGTAACGCATCATTACTCAAAAAGAATGAGCTCACAATCACAGCCACATAGATAGCCACACCAATTTAAACTTGCTCAACCAAGTGTTCTCTGATAGAAAACAAGGTAACACCAACAAGATAAGCAGAGTTTCTAACTAACAAAGACAGAGCAACAGATCATGCTCAACAGAGAGTATCACATGCACCACTAGCAGGTCAACATCCAGGAGATTAACACCATCATATTAACCTTAGAAACCTAACTGAACATCACTGCAAGGAGGGTCAAACCCTAGAAATTTAGGTATGAACCCTAAATGGGGAAATCCATCATGAGTGACCACATACCAAGGATTAGAGGTAAGAGAGAGCACAAAGAGGAGAAGTAGAAGAACTTACTTGAGGTCCTCATAAATTTATTTGAAGATGAAGCAGAGAGGAGGCCGTCGGCTAAGGGGCGGCGGCACGGGGAGCACCCCGAGGGGGCGCTACAACCCGCGCCTGTACACAACATTGGCGATCATGGAGGAGAAGCACCACAAGCACCACAACATCAACAGGGGAGCGCCAGAGCATGGCAAACCCTAACCCTAGCCTCGTGCAGAGGGCAGCACAGCTAGAGAAGAGGGCACCAGTGATGAATCGTCTTGGACAGTGATGTTTAATAGCGTCGTCTTGCTCGTCCTGCACCGCAGGGGCAGCCACAGCGGCCGGACTTGGCCGGAATTATGCACAGCAGCGGTGGTGGCATCGGGCGCCAGGGAGGGCCGCGAGAGATAGGGTGAGAGAGAGAGTGTGCACGTGGGGGGTACTGGGCCGGTGGGCTGCCCAGTACAGCCAGGTGGTCTTTGACCAGGCCGGTTAGGCCGGGTCTGGTTGGGCCGGGCCCATATCTCAAAAGACATATGTTAAAATAAATATTTACAAATATACCCCTAAAAGAAAATCAACTCAAGAAAAATAAATAAAAATCCTAAAAATACAAATAATATATTTATGAAATCAAAAAATATCCTTTATCCAAAAAAATACTAGATAGTAAATTTCAACAATTAAATATAGATCTATTATTAAAATTGGATATATTCCTTTTGGGATTTTATAAAATTATGCAAAACACTAAAAATTGAATAAATTTTATTTTTAAGATTCTAAAAGGAAGTAATATTAAAGAAAAATACTAGTTTGTATTTTTCAAAAGTAAATCATGTATAATAGAAATAAAGTCTTATTTCTTTAAGGGAGTTTTAGTTAAATATTTAAAAGAGTTTAAAATTAAATAAATTCAGTTTTAAACTCTTAAAATAATATTAGTTATTATAAAATTGCTAAATGTCAAAATAATATGAATTTTTTTGATTTCTTAAATAATGATTTTCTTTTATTAATTAAAAGAAACTTAAAACGTATATAAGCTGGGTAAAACACGCAAAGAAGAAAGAAAATAAATCATTGCATGACATTATTACGCATTGCATATTGCGTCTTTAAATATTGTCCTGACCGGGCAATAATGGTTTTCTGTAGTAACCGGAGCTCAAGGTCAGGTGGAAATATCCGACTCCACTACCTTGCAGTCACAAGACAAGTTCATCACTTGCTCATGTCCTTTGAAGAGTCTTTATGAAAGTATTTAAAAATTGTGTGTTATCACCTATGTTGTAAAGAAGACAGAAAATAAGTATTTTCCCAAATAAATGAAATGCTATTTTCATCCTAAGTGATGATAAATACTAAGGATTGCATGGGAATCTAAGATTCCAATTGCAAAACAACTAGTATTTAATAAACCATGACATCAGTGATTCTAGCGTCGTATATTACGCGTTAACCATAAGATTTGGAATGGGACGGAGAAGTCAGCTATATCTTCTTCCTCTCGCATGCATCCGGATGGCGAGGTCGTGGCTATTATCCTCGTAGCATGCATTTATTGGTAATTCATAGAGGATATGCAGCATATGGGTGGGAACCCTCAACGTCCCACGATAGTTCTGGCATTTGACGGTTTGTACTAACCAATGCCGTAATTCAAGATGTGGGCATGGCATACACCAAGGGGAGATGCGGGGTCGCAAAGGGGGCAGTGATTGGCTTGGACCATCTACCAGGCCCCACATCATGGAATTTTGGAAGGGAAAGTACGCCCGGTTGTGCAACAAGGACTTGGTATCTTATGGGTAAAGCAACGCACCTCTGCAGAGTGTAAGAATTGTGACATGTTACTCCCTGTTCCGGGAAGGAGCTACGAACACGGCAGAAAAGGAACTCCATGAAGTTCTGGTCAACCTGTGAAGGATGATGGGCATAGTTTTTGATAATTAAAATCAATATTTGAAGAAATGTTTACCAAAAATGCATAGTACCAAGGACTTATCGTTTGAGGTGGTAGATAGAGCATCAAACTTCCCACCTTGCATATAGTGAACTTGCGGGGTAACACTATTACTCACCCTTTCCTTTGAACCCCTTATTAGACTTTAAGGGCCAGAAGGATGACCAGGTGTATACTACGGAGGTTGATACGTCCAAAACATATCTACTTTCCCGAACACTTTTGCTATTGTTTCTCCTCTAAACTTGTGTGATTTGGATACAACTAACACGGACTAACGCTGTTTTCAGCAGAATTACCTTGGTGTCTAGTTTTTGTGCAGAAAATCAACTATCAGAAAAAATTATGGAAAATATGCCAAAAATCCTATTTCACCAGAAGACTCACGGAGCCAGAAGACGAGACGGAGGAGGGCCATGAGGGGCCAACACCACCTGGCCGCGCGGGCCAGGCCAGGCCACGCCTGGGGGTGGTGTGGCCGCCTCGGTCACCCCCTCAGCCTCCCTCTTCGCCTATAAGTTTCCTCTTGACCTAAAAACCAAGGGGGGTTCGACGTTTCTCCAGAAAGAGTTCCTCTACGCTGCTACCACAAGATTCCGTGATTCAGAACCAGAAGCTTTGTTCTGGCACCCTGTCGGGACGGGGAATTTGAGGAGATCATCGCCATCATCATCACCATTGCTTCTCCATCAACCATCCATGATTCCCCAATCTATGAGTGAGTAATCCCCCGCTGTAGGCTATGGGGATGGTAGGGATTGGATGAGATCGTTCATGTAATGGCATCAGATTGTTAGGGCATGGTGCCTAGTATCTATTATTAGTGCTTTTTGACTTTGTTGCAACTTGTTATGCTTAATGCTTGTCACTAGGGCCCGAGTGCCATGATTTCAGATCTGAACATGTTATTGATTCATGATGATAGTATTGTTTGTGATCTTACCTGCAAGTTGTATATACATATTGTTGTCCGGAACCAAAGGCCCCGAAGTGACAATAATCGGGATAACTGGAGGGGATGGCTTTGATGTGAGGATCACGTGTGTTCACGGAGTGTTAATGCTTTGCTCCAGTGCTCTATTAAAAGGAGCACCTTAATTGCAGTAGTTCCCTCGAGGCCCCGTTGTAAATGGGCTGGCAGGACAAAAGATGTTGTGCAAGTTCTCATTGCGAGCACGTATGACTATATATGGAACACATGCCTATGATTATTTAGTACTTGGATGCTTTATCTTATTTATCTGCAAATGCCCTATGTCTTGATTGCTATATGAATTGTATTGTCCATGCACCGCCCGTCCATCCATCCCTATGCGTACCGCGCTTTAATCCTACTGTTTACTGCAATTTTTACTACTGTCTTTACTTTTACTACTGCTATTACCTTGCTATTTCTACTACAAAACTATTGCTACTGATAAACTGCTGTGATGAAGATTGTTTCCAGGTGCAGCTAAATTGACAACTCAGTTGTTAAGGATTATAAATATTCTTTGGCTCCCCTTGTGTCGAATCAATAAATTGGGTTTCACTTCCCTTGAAAATACTGCGATACACCCCTATACTTGTGGGTCATCAAGACTATTTTCTGGCGCTGTTGGTGGGGAGCATAGCTCTATTTATCAAGTTCACTTGGAATCACTATTGTTGGCTGTCCTCCATTCATCATGGGTAAGTCTCATGATGGAAAAGTTCCTATATTACCATCCACTACAAGAAGAGGTACGGTTCTGAACACCTCTCTTGCTCTTGATTCACCATCTGTTATGAGTAAGCTCCTTAGTCCACCACATACACATGCTACACATACTGCTACTACTGTTGAATCTGAAACTTCTGATGCTGCTTCTACTATGCTTGATAAAAGTGGTTCATTAGGTCCTTTCCTAGATTCTACGATTGCTAGAATTATAGCTCGAAACACTGAAACTCCTAATGAATATACTACTACACCTGTTAGTTCACCTGAGTCTATAGAGAGCTATGATATTGAAGACGAATATATAGAAATGAATGACGAATTTATTAAAGAATGTGAAAACACTCATGGTAGGAGTGCTATTAAGTGTCTCCTTGAGAGGCGTACTATAAAACCCAAATTGTCCCCTAATGATCAGTTTGCTACATCTCCCATAAACATTAAAGATAAGGATTATGATTTCTCTCTCGATTTATCTTACATAACTATTGTTGAGAAAGAACCTTTTTGTGGGACCAAGAATGAAAGCGATGTAGCACATATGACTGAGCTTTCTACCATGAGTGGCCTGTTTTCTGATGATATTAAGATGCGCACCTACTTTGTTGCTAAAATTCTCCCTTTTTCACTGAAAGGAGAAGCTAAGGCTTGGTTTAATAATTTACCTCCTAGATCTATTGATAACCCTCATTGCTTGATTAGTACCTTCCTTCAGAAATATTTCCCTCCTAGTGCTAGACATGCCATTTTGCAGGAACTTTTTGATTTTAAATAGGGAGAAAAAGAGATATTGCCTGAACCATGGGCAAGGTTTTGTGCTTTGATTCATGCACATGCTGGATGTCCATTACCTAAAAATGAGCTTCTCGATATATATTATAATGGACTAACTGAAGAATCTAGGACATACCTGGATAGTTGTGTTGATTGTGTTTTCAGGAATATAGAACTCCCAAGGAAGCTGAGGAATTAATGGCTAAAATAAGCAAGAATTATGAAGACTGGACTTCATCTGAGACAACTACACCTGAAACAACTACACCTAAGTTAACTGTGCCTGAGCCAACACCAACACAAACATCAAATAAGAGGGGAGTTATTGAACTAAATGATGAAGTGATGAAGGAAGCTAAGAAATGTCTTAAGGAGAAGGGTATTAAAGATGAAGATGTAAAGAATTTACCTCCTATAGAAGAACTATGTAAGCCAATCTACCACTCATCCACTATTGAGGTACACTCTCTCCAACATTTTGATGAAGGTGATATTCCTTACTCTAAACCTCCTGATCAATGCTTGGAAGAATTTTATATTTTTTATTGTTAAGCAAGATAATTTTAATAAAAGGGTGCAAAATCATCTAATGGAAACTCTAGAGCTACTATTGAGTTGAAGGATATTGTGGAAGGAACCTCTAATGATGTTAAAATGCTTATTAAACATTTCCAAATGGTTCAAACTCAGATTGATCAGCTTATTAAGGTACAAAAAGATTTGCTAGTTAATGCTTCTAAGGAAAAACATGCTTATGAAGTTAGAAAAAGAAGTGGTGATGCCACTCAGGATCCTCTATATCCTGAGGGGCATCCTAAAAGAATTGAGCAAGATTCTCAACAAATTGAAAATAGTGGTACTTCTCCTAAGAAAAGGAAAAAAGAAACATACAACTATTGTAGAGTCTTCTGAACCTGCTAAAGATCCTAATAGTATATCTGTCTCTGATGCTGAAACTGAAAGTGGTAATGAGGAAAATGATGCTCCTGATAAAGAAAAAGTTGAAGAAGAACCAGAAAGACACACTAACAATACTAAATACACTAAATAAGATTTTGTTGCTAAGTAACATGGTAGTGAAAGAGAGCCTTGGGTCCAAAAACCTATGCCTTTCCCTGATAAGAAACACAAGTCTAAGGAAGATGAACACTATAACAAGTTTTGTGAGTGGATGAAACCTTTATTTTTGCAAATTCCTTTGACTGATGTTATTAAATTGCCTCCTTACTCAAATTATATGAAGGATATTGTCTCTAATAAAAGGAAGATTCCTAATGAAGAAATGTGTACTTTGCTTGATAATTATTCCTTTAATGGTAAGGTTCCAAAGAAACTTGGAGACCTAGGGATTCCAACTATTCCATGCTCTATTAAAAATAGTTATGTTAGAACTGCTTTGTGTGATTTGGGAGCAGGATTTAGTGTTATGCCTTTCTCTCTCTATAAGAGACTTCAATTGGAAAAATTAATACCAACTGACATATATTTGCAAATGGTTGATAAATCTACTACTATTCCTGTTGGTATATGTGAGGATGTACCTGTTCAAGTGGCTCATAATTGCTTGATATTAACTGACTTTTTGTGCTTGAAATTCCTGAAGATGACAATATGTCTATTATTCTTGGGAGACCTTTTCTTAATACTGCAGGAGTTGTAATTAATTGTAATCAAGGAAAGGTGACTTTTAATGTTAATGAAAAGGAGCATACTATCTATTTCCCTAAGAAGGTTGATAGGACTTATGGCTTAAATTCAATTGAACATGTTGAGGGTATCCAAGTTGGAGAAATATATTGTCCCATACCACGAGGAAAATATGAAACTATTATGATCGGGACCATTGCTATCAAGGTTGAGGTAACATAATCATTTAGTGTTATACAAAGTTTTGTTTCATATAAAATTGTTTTGGTAACAGGACCTGATCAACCTTGTTAACAAAGGGATTTTAATGAACAAAACAATGTTTTCACCATGATTATCTCTGCTTACTTTTATTTTTATCCATTTTTGTTTTTTGCTTTCACTTAGTTCACATTTCTGTTGCTAGTTGCTTGCATATTAGAGTGTCTTAGAACTTCTGAAGTTTTAGTTTAGTTTTGTTTTTTCATCATTCCAAGGTCATCTTTCTATCAGAAAATCATTCATCAATACTTGAAAATTGCTGAAAAATAAAGTGTCTCGAAATTTTTCAGAAAATTCATATTAAATTTTCACATGAAAAAAGGGGCAAAGAAGTGCCTGGAGTGACCCAGGGGGCCCCACCAAGCAGGCACACCACCTGGTGGCGCAGCCACACCAGGGGCGCGCCTGGCCATGGTGTGGGCCACCCTGGCCCTCCACTCACTCTCTCACTAGCCATTTCCTTCTCTCTCCCGAGAAAACATCAGTTCATTTCTCAAAATCGCATTCTTGTTGTTCTTGCCCACAATTTTTCGATCTCCTTGTCAGCCCATCTTTGCTGCTAAAATTTGGAGCATTTGTTCTCCGGTATGTGACTCCTCCGCTTGTCCAAGTAGATTTGTGTTTAGTGGTATATATCTTGAGTATTTTGCTACTGTAGGTGACAGGTTATGTGAGCTTGTAAGCTTGTTCAATGCTTAGAGGAATTGTTTTGATGCATGTTTAGGCCTCTTACAAGTCCCTATGAGTAGTTCCCTTCATTATGTATTCACTTTGCAATCACTTGTATAATGGATGTTTAAATTTCAGAATAGAAGATGAATGAACACCAACTTAACCAACATGAATTGAGGGTGCCTTCAGTTATGAAGGTTCACCGTGAGGAGGAAGTCTTTCCCTCTGCCTATCCTTGCCTCGAATTCATGAGGGCTGCAGGGATTTCTCAAGATTTCCACACTTTGATTACTAATGCAGGATTGGAGCATTTTGTGGGAGACGAACCTACCCAATATGTGAAACTAACTATGTCTGTGGTGCAGGATTTTCGGTTTAGTTACTCCTTGCTTAACCCCATGGTCCACTACAAAATTTACAATGTAGCTGTCGATCTCCCTTTTGATGACTTTTGTGCAGCTATTAAAGTACCTCAGTGGGGTTCCTGTGGAAGGATTAGAGAGCGACCTACACCACTCATGGACCTGTACACGGAAATATGCCAAGGGAGTGGCTGCTCAAAGGCGAGTGGTAAAATTCGTAATATTCATCTCCCGTCTATTCGATATTTTGCCTACTTTATTGCCAAGTGTGTTCTCGCTAGGAAAGCTGCTAATAAATTATCCTCATATGATTTAGCCTTCATCTCAGCTGCCTTAAAACGAGATAGGACTTATAATTTGGGTGCCTTGATAGCTTTCCATCTTGCTGCTAACCACGAGAAAGGTTGAATTTGTGGAGGCCTCATCGCCTCTCGTTTACTAGCTTTGCATGGTGTAGAGCCTCATCATTTAGACCTACAGTTTCCCATAGAGAGGCTTGACCTTAATTCCATGATACAACATAAATTTGTTTCTTCTTGGGCTAATTTGAGTGATTTATCTGATGAAATAACCTTCCTCAAGGCTGGTTGGAGAAGGAGTAAGTCCGAGAGTGTTGTTCTTTTGCCTGCGCCTATTTTGTTTAACCTTGATACCAGGGAAGGATGGTCACTCACCGAGGAAGAGCTCGATGCATATCTGGGGGAGCTCTCCCAGCAAGAGCAGGATACTGGAAGAGAGATTATAGATATTCGGTCCAGCCCTCGAATGAGGGGGAGTCTTCGTATCAGTAACCTACCTATGATTGGGGAGCTTCTTCTTCTACACAAGGGCCTAACTACGATCATTCTTATGATGACCCTCCGGCCTGGAGTTCCTACCCGCATTGGGGTTGATACCCACTTAGGCCAAAAGCCTAAGCTTGGGGGGAGGTACACCGACATCACACTCATCTACATATCATGTTCAGTCGGTACTTTGTATATCCATGTTTCGTTCTCTTTTTAGTTTTCGTTCTTTCTTTACTTTTGCTTCCTAAAAAACAAAAAGACCAAAAATTATTTTCGTTGTTTCTCTTTGTTTGCTTCTTTGTCTTTTTAGCCTAGGTTTGCTTCTTCCTTTTTGCTTTGTTTTGATTATTCGAAAAACCCAAAAAGATTTCGCTTTGCTTGTTCTTATCTTAAAAAATCGAAAACCCAAAAATATTTATTGTTCTTCTTTGGTTTTGTGAAGTTCGTTGCAGGGTTCAGCAGTCCTCAGTGGAGTTGGGATTTATGTTATTATTCAAGCCAAACAAGTGAAGGGCAATAATGAAGATTAATGACAACTTGAGGTGTGGTAAGAGGCTGGTAACGAACTCTATTTGTTTTCATTTTTGTACATATACTCATCATTGTGGGCATGCTTAGTCTATTCATGTAAGGTGTATGTTATTTATGGATGCTTAGTAGTTGTTGCTTCTAGCTCAGCTTGCTAATGGTTTGTAGCATGTCATATGAATGTTTGCTTGCATTGTTCTATTCATAACTTGGTATGACACTGTGGTATCCTCCTCTGAATGTTTCACTTGAATTGACTTGGCACATGCTCACGCATGCATATGACTGAAACAATAGTCAGTTAAGCCTCAACGAATTATTTTGCCTCAGGGGTCTTGAATCACTTTCATGCCATAATTAGTCCTGTTTTGTTGCAAGCATGATTATGACAATTATTGCTCTCTTGTTTGTCGCTCCCTTACTATTGGTAGCCTTCACTTGCACTGAGTATGAGCTCTACTCGTGTTTCCAACTCCCCAAAACCAATATTGCCAAAAGTGTCCACCATACCTACCTATTAGCATCATTTGCTAGTCCGTGCATACAGTATGCCTTGTTTTCTTCTGAATAAAATGTTTGCTTGTTATAAGAAAGTTAGTAAAGCTCTCATGAACTTGATGGCACACTTTACTTTCTTGCACTTAATAATATTGAACCATTGTGTCCATCTTTGTTGCGTATATGCTTGCACTTTATGAGTTGAAGTTAGCAGAACCATGTATCATGGGGAACGCTTTCAACATTGCACTTATTATTCCGTTGATATCATGATTCTTTTACTTATGGATCCCGGTGGTGTGAAATAAAAGGGGAACTTGTAAGATCATGGAGTTTGTATGTGTGTTAGAGAAACGCCTGGGCCGCTAGCCTAACCTATGCCTAATCATGGTGGAAAATTGCAGCATAACCATAATGAACACTCTATGAAGCATCCTCAATAAGAACCTATGAAAATAGCAAATCAAAAGATCGTCGAGATGCTCATTGTCTACTTGCCTTGTCATTTTGATTATGGGATAACTCCTGTATCATGTGCAAGGGGTACCCCGTTGGCGGTTCTCTATGATACATATGTACTTAGAATGACAAGAGTTTACTTGTGACTGGAGTTCAGTAGCATGAGGTTTGGTACTCGTAAGCAAGGGGCATGCGATTTCAACTTATAACTTGTCGATCATATCCTCTTAGTTGTATCACTTTAACCTTAACCATTTAAAGATGCTTATGATAGGGGCAATGAGACTCAAAGCTAATGAGTACCATACTTTCAGTATTTGGAAGCCTTTCAAACTTTTCAAAACCTTTTCATTTCCTTGTTGAGTCTCCAGATATTCTATGAGCATTTTCTTGAGAGCATAGTTGTCATTCTTAATGTAATGTGCTTGTCTCAAAACTTGGTTAATTGTGTCATGACCTTGACGCTTGTATCTTTGATATCTTTACTTCTAGTCTTCACTTGAACTTCAGAGGTGCCTCATCATTTATTTGCTCTACAATCAAAGGCAAGCGAGATACCACTCTATCATACCTTTTTATGAGCATTGCAATGTTGCTTATGTTTATGTTTCATGCTACTTACTATTTTTGAGTTAGAATCTCTTCATAGCTTGCAATGATTATTAAGTAAACTTAGTTTCATACTCTTTATTATGAATTGCCTGAGTGTTTAATCATATGCTGAGAATATATACATCGTATTAAGGAAATGTGTTCGTGAAAGTTTCTTTTATCGCACTTAGTTTTCAACTGAATTGCTTGAGGACAAGCAATAAGCTAAGCTTGGGGGAGTTGATACCTCCAAAACGTATCTATTTCCAGAACACTTTTGCTATTGTTTCTCCTCTAAACTTGTGTGATTTGGATACAACTAACACGGACTAAAACGTATCTATTTCCAGAAAAGGAACTCCATGAAGTTCTGGTCAACCTGTGAAGGATGATGGGCATAGTTTTTGATAATTAAAATCAATATTTGAAGAAATGTTTACCAAAAATGCATAGTACCAAGGACTTATCGTTTGAGGTGGTAGATAGAGCATCAAACTTCCCACCTTGCATATAGTGAACTTGCGGGGTAACACTATTACTCACCCTTTCCTTTGAACCCCTTATTAGACTTTAAGGGCCAGAAGGATGACCAGGTGTATACTACGGAGGTTGATACGTCCAAAACATATCTACTTTCCCGAACACTTTTGCTATTGTTTCTCCTCTAAACTTGTGTGATTTGGATACAACTAACACGGACTAACGCTGTTTTCAGCAGAATTACCTTGGTGTCTAGTTTTTGTGCAGAAAATCAACTATCAGAAAAAATTATGGAAAATATGCCAAAAATCCTATTTCACCAGAAGACTCACGGAGCCAGAAGACGAGACGGAGGAGGGCCATGAGGGGCCAACACCACCTGGCCGCGCGGGCCAGGCCAGGCCACGCCTGGGGGTGGTGTGGCCGCCTCGGTCACCCCCTCGGCCTCCCTCTTCGCCTATAAGTTTCCTCTTGACCTAAAAACCAAGGGGGGTTCGACGTTTCTCCAGAAAGAGTTCCTCTACGCTGCTACCACAAGATTCCGTGATTCAGAACCAGAAGCTTTGTTCTGGCACCCTGTCGGGACGGGGAATTTGAGGAGATCATCGCCATCATCATCACCATTGCTTCTCCATCAACCATCCATGATTCCCCAATCTATGAGTGAGTAATCCCCCGCTGTAGGCTATGGGGATGGTAGGGATTGGATGAGATCGTTCATGTAATGGCATCAGATTGTTAGGGCATGGTGCCTAGTATCTATTATTAGTGCCTTTTGACTTTGTTGCAACTTGTTATGCTTAATGCTTGTCACTAGGGCCCGAGTGCCATGATTTCAGATCTGAACATGTTATTGATTCATGATGATAGTATTCTTTGTGATCTTACCTGCAAGTTGTATGCACATATTGTTGTCTAGAACTAAAGGCCCCGAAGTGACAATAATCAGGATAACCGGAGGGGATGGCTTTGATGTGAGGATCACGTGTGTTCATGGAGTGTTAATGCTTTGCTACGGTGCTCTATTAAAAGGAGCCCCTTAATTGCCATTAGTTCCCTCGAGGCCCCGCTGCAAACGGCTGGCAGGACAAAAGATGTTGTGCAAGTTCTCATTGCGAGCACGTATGACTATATATGGAACACGTGCCTATGATTATTTAGTACTTGGATGCTTTATCTTATTTATCTGCAAATGCCCTACGTCTTGATTGCTATATGAATTGTCTTGTCCATGCAACGCCTACCCATCCATCCCTATGCCTACCGCGCTTTAATCCTATTGTGATCAAGATTGTTTCCAGGTGCAGCTGAATTGACAACTCAGTTGTTAAGGCTTATAAATATTCTTTGGCTCCCCTTGTGTCGAATCAATAAATTGGGTTTCACTTCCCTCGAAAATACTGTGATACACCCCCTATACTTGTGGGTCATCAGAGGTCCAGAACGATGTCTACTATGAAGAGCCGGACCTATCTGGTGGAATCGAAGGAGTGGACTACCGGATACACTATGGAGCTGAAGACAACGAGTTAGAGTAGTTGTCAGGCCGTACTTTAGTTACCTAGGTTGAGCCGAGCAGCACGAACTCTATAGAATAAGCTGTTGAGCTCACGTCTTTATTACCATTGTGTTTTCTTCATTCTTTCGCTGAACTTATGAAATAAGTTATTTGGTTTGTAAATTTGAACCTCTTGAAGTCTCGAACTTCTTGTATTGTAGTAATAATGTAGTGTGTATGTTTGTAATTTGGACACGCAATGTTTCTGTTGTACCACTCTGAGGGATGTGATATTTACGGAACGATGTTCTGTGGATGTCATGTCAACGACTATAGTGTACTACACGTGCAGTGGTATGCTGGGTCACTGCATCTGGTATCAAAGCAATTGCTTTGACCTTAGGTTGGAAACCTAGTAAAGGGAACTACCTGTAGGAGTCTTAAGACAACGGTAAAGAGTTCTCTAGATTATATGATGAATATTCGATTGGAAATATTTCGTTATATTTTTTAGTGCGATAATTCTTTATTATGATTCATCATTATAATTAATGGTTACTAATTATGAATATTTTCGATAAAGTGGAAATGGCACCAAAGTTTCCAAAATAGACTTTAGCAAGGAAAGAAGAGACTCTCGATGATTATTAGGGGGCTTTAACTGAACAGCTTCGAGAACTTCTTAGGGTTTTTGGTTGCACAACTAATGTTCCTGTTAATACCATGACATACCATAATGGGAGAATGTTAGCCAAATATCGTGTTAGCATCTAACTACCAAAGAAGCTTGGTTTATATCACGATTAACCTATGGGTGAAGGTAGAAGTCACCTAGCAGCATACCATTGTGCTATTGTGGAGGCGATAGACAATGTTCGGGAACACAAAGCAGAAGAGTTAGCTGGAAGCACATATTCTCTGATTCCTCATGACTCTATAGATGAGGAGCTAGAACCAGATCATCGTACTTTAGTAAAGAAGCATCCAAAACTAGCTTCCAAGTTTATGGATTTGTATTGACTGATGGTTGGGTCTTTGTATAAGACACATCAGGTTATTGCAGAGGATCAGATTGATATGCTAGAGGATTTAACTAATCCTAAACGAAGGGAGAAATTAGCATTTACACTAGAGAATGAAGCAGTGGATAGGGTTAACCCAATTTTTAAGGATATACCTATAGATCCAACATCTTTTACACCATATCCTTACTCACCTATACCAGAACCCACTAGATATCTTGATGAGGGCACTAGTCATCCAGTACCACAGAGTTCTTGGGGAACTGAGGATTCAGAACTACCTATTGGAAATTCCAAAGGATGGAGGTACAAATCGATTGATGGATCTGCCGGGAATCCTATTCCCGTGGAAGATTCAGTTGGGAATACCAAGCAAACTAGTCGCATGTGAGTGAGATCTTATTCCGTTAATGGAAGCAATGTCCATGTGGAGGATGCAGAGTCCAATGAGGAAGATCCTGAAGAAAGGGTGTTTGAGTTACCAGAACATTATCCTACTCCAGATAACATGCACTATCCAATTATAGCTGAGGACTATCGTAGCCAGCAGAGTACTTGGGGAGCATCGGGAGCGGAATATTCTGTTGATAACTTAGGAGTCAAAATACATGAAGAGATTGAAGAAGACAGTGATGAGGATGATTATGAAGACACCTCAGATGAGTTGGAAGGTATGTACACACTTCAGTTGGATGATGTGTCAAGTCCAGATACTTCTGATACTGAGTATCGTCCATCAAAGAGGCAAGTCGTTCCACAGATGGTGCGTCGTATTTCCCATCAGCACGGTTGTACTCCGAGAATGTACGATGAACATCGCAGCTTCTGGGGAGCGTGACCTTGAGACAAAATATCTCAATGAGGATACGTGAGTTAGAGTCTGAGCACTGGATGCAAATAAATAAGTGGGATAGTATCCACATGAGTTGTAATACCTAAATGGTATGGGCTTGTAATGACATTGTTCTAACTATGTGGTATGTAATGTATAATATGTGAAATGCATATTTGGTTCTTATTTGGATTTTTTTCCATTGTGTGACTAGTTCTGTGCATAAAGTTGAGCTCAGAACACATATGCATGATGTAATTATGAGTGTTCGCTTTATGTTACAGGACTAGGGGGGGTACGGAAATGGGTGTAGAGGACGAGACCGAATAGCAGCGCATGGAGCGCAAAAATAAGGAAAAGGCGGATGAAGATGCCAGAATGCAGGCAAATTTACCACCACCACCACCAATGAGGCCGTTGATGGAACAAAACTTTATGCACTACATGCAAATGATGCAAGAGTCCTAGAAAAAGTTCATGGAAGGATTAGTGGATTGAGTGGGACATCAGAGGGAACCTGAAGGACGTGGTGTGAGTCTTTCTGACTTCCAAAATGCAAGGCTGTTACCTTTCGCATCAGCCCCTGAGCCAATGGATACATAGGATTGGATAGAAGATACGGAGAGAACGTTGAAAACTGTAGGATGCAATGATGAGGAAAAGTTTAGGTCTGCAACACACCTTTTAACTGCACCTGCAGCATCTTGGTGGGAGAATCAACTAGCAATGTAACCTCCGGGTAGGGAGTATACCTGGGAGGAGTTTAAGCAAAGATTCCATGAGTATCATGTTCTAGAAAGTGTGATGGAGTTGAAGCGTAGGGAGTTTGAAGAGGTTTAGCAGGGTTATACCAGTATCATGAAGTACATCCGGGAATTTAGTCAACTATCTCGTTATGCTGAGGATGAAGTAAGCACTGAGGATAAGAGGAAGAAACATTTCCTGCGTGGTTTAAATCCATTTGTGAAGATGCAACTGAGGCTGGCCAATAAAGCAATTTTTCAATAGTTACTAGATGCAGCAATCACATTTGAGGATGATTATAAGAATGTGCAAGAGGACCGAAGGAAGATAGCAAAGAAGGAAACTAAGAGGATTCAAGCAAGTAAGCCTAAACCTAATTTGGAGTTCAAACCTAGGAATCGACCCTTCAATAACAACAATAATCCTAACAAGAATAGCAGTGGAGGTCAGTCCAATCCCAGGAGGAATATTATATGCAACAATTGTGGTATTCCAGGGCATTTCCAAAGGGAATGTAAGAAACCAGTAATCATATGTTATGGTTGTGGTCTGAAGGGGCATATTAAGCCTGACTGCCCAAGCAAACCACCAGGAGGTTGGCCTACAACATGCGATGGTCAAGCAAGAGGCAGTGGTGGACAACCTAACAGAGGTGGAATCTATGGCAAAAATGACAATGGAAAGAGAGGTAGACCTACTGGAAAGCTGAATTGCGCAACCTTGGAGGAGGTGGATAACTCGGATCAAGCGGTGATAGGTACGCTCAATATTCTCACCAATCCTGGAAAGTTCTATTTGATACCAGTGCAACTACTTCATTTATATCTAAACAATTTTGTGATAAGTTTAGGATTAGAAGGGCACCATTAGAAAAACCTATGACCGCAGTTACCTCTGGAGGGATAGTGGTAGTTAGAACCATTAAATTAAACCAAGTTATCTCAATCTATGGTCAAACCTATTATGCGGATCTTTATGTGATTCCACTAAGGGGAATAGCCATAGTGTTGGGAATGGATTGGATGATGGACTATGGAGCTCAGATCAATTGTGAGGAGAAAACTATTTCAATCAAGTCTCCAAGTAGAGGAAGGATAGTCTATCAGACGGATAAACATAGCCATATCATGGTGGACCTATAGTTGAAATCAATGAACGAGGTCAAATTGGGAGATATTCCTGTAGTGAAGGAATTTCAAGATGTTTTTCCAGCAGAGTTACCAGGAATGCCACCTGATCGAGAAATAGAGTTCACTATTGACCTGATACCTGGTACAACACCAATAGCCCAAGCACCATATAAGATGGGACCAAAATAATTAAAAGAGCTTAAGGAGCAAATTTATGAATTAGCCAGAAAAGGATTTATTCAGGAAAGTGTATCTCCATGGGGAACTCCGGTAATTTTTGTGGATAAAAGAGATGGAGGACGAAGAATGTGTGGTGATTACAGAAATCTCAATAATGTTACCATCAAGAACAAATATCCATTACCAAGAATACAAGATCTATTTGATCAAGTCAAAGGAGCTAGAGTGTTTTCCAAGATTGATCTAAGATCAGGATACCATCAGATAAAAATTAAATATGAAGATGTTCCAAAAACAACATTTGTGTCAAGGTATGGAGATCATGAGTATCTTGTCGTACCTTTTGGATTGACCAATGCACCAGCAATATTCATGAACCTGATGAACAAAATCTTCATGCCGTATCTTGATAAGTTTGTCATAGTGTTTATTGATGATATTTTGATATACTCTAAGGATAAAGAAGAGCATGCTGATCATTTGAGAATATCATTGCAAATTCTGAGAGAACATAAGTTGTATGCTAAATCAGTAAGTGTGAATTTTGGTTGGACAAGGTAGAATTCCTTGGTCATGTGATTAGTAAGGATGGAATTGCGGTAAATCCTTCCAAATTCCAACCAGTATTGGAATAGAATGAACCAACCAATCTGAAACAAATTCGAGGTTTCTTAGGCATGGCAGGCTATTATCGGAGATTCATTGAAGGTTTTTCCAAGATAGCTGGACCAATGACCAAATTGCTAAGAAAGAATGCACCATTCATATGGGATGAGAAGTATGAAGAAAGTTTTCAGGAATTAAAAACCATATTAACAACCACACCAATCTTAGCTATACTGGAAACCGAAAAAGATTACACAGTATATTGTGATGCATCCAAAGAAGGACTAGGATGTGTGCTAATGCAAGATCGCAAGGTAATTGCTTATGGGTCTTGACAACTCAAACCACATGAAGTCAACTACCCAACTCATGATTTGGAATTAGCAGAAGTGGTATTTGCTTTAAAGGGATGGAGACATTTTCTCTATGGAGCAAGATGTCAACTATACACGGATCATAAAAGTCTTAAATATTTATTTACTCAGAAGGTATGAGGCAAAAAAGATGGTTGGAGTTCATCAAGGATTATGATCTTACAATTAATTATACTCTAGGAAAAGCAAATGTAGTAGTAGATGCTCTAAGTCAGAAGAGTACGGATATTCAACCTATCAATAGAGAATTTCCAAAAGAGTTGCAAATGGATTTGGAAAGATTAGAAATATAGTTTTTAAGGACAAAAGTTTATGTAGGCCTAGAAACCATGAAGGTTGTAGAAGAGCAAAGCAGTGATCTTCGTCATGTGATCTATCGACATCAACTTGATGATCCATATATTGCTAAAGAAATCAGAAGAATTTCCGAAGGACAAAAATCAGTTTTTCACCTAGGAGATTATGGATCTTTATGGTTCCAACACCGTCTTTGTGTACCAGATGTACCGGAGATCAGAGAGGTAATACTCCGAGAAGCACATGAAACACCATATTCAATTCATCCTAGAAGTACGAAGATGTACATGGATCTTAAGAAATTATTCTGGTGGAATAACATGAAAAGAGATATTGCAAAGTATGTATCTAAATGCCATACTTGTGAAATGGTAAAAGCAGAACATCAAAGTCCAGCATGACCATTACAACCTTTAGAAATTCCGGAATGGAAATGGGAAGAAATTGGTATGGATTTTATCAGAGGATTACCTATGATGCCGAAGCGAAAGGATATGATATGGGTGATTGTGGATAGATTCACGAAAACTGCACATTTTATCCCGGTAAACCAAAAGGATAATGCCGAGAAGTTAGTAGAAATCTATGTCAAAGAGATAGTAAGTAAGCATGGAGTACCCAAGAAAATTGTATCAGATAGAGGATCTGTGTTTACTTCAGCATTTTGGAAACAATTACATGAAGCACTTGGCTCAAAGTTAGATTTCAGCATAGCCTATCATCCAGAAACTGGAGGTCAAACAGAAAGGACCAATCAAATCTTGGAGTACATGCTTAGAGCTTGTGCATTATATTTTGGAGGTTCGTGGGAAGATCATCTACCGTTGGCAGAATTTTCTTATAACAATAGCTATCAAAGTAGTCTGAAAGTTGCACCATATCAAGTACTTTATGGGAGAAGATGTAGATCACCAATATGTTGGTATGAACCTGGTGGTAGCAAGGAATTTCCACCAGACTATATCAAGGAGAAGCAAGATGTCCTCGATATTATTAGGGATTGATTGAAGATAGCTCAAAGTCGCCAGAAGAGTTATGCTGATCAAAGTCGAAGATCATGGCATCCAGAAGTGGGACATATGGTATATCTCAAAGTAAGTCCAATGGAGGGAGTTAAAAGATTCGGAGTCAAAGGAAAACCGAGTCCAAGATATATTGGACCATTTAAGATACTAAGTCAGAACAAAACAATAGCTTATGCTCTTGAGTTACCAAAAAGATTGGCTCAAGTTCATAATGTTTTCCATGTGTCGCAATTATGGAAATTTCTTAAAGTTCCTGATGATGCAATCACACATCAAGAAGTTGAATTACACGTAGATTTAACTTATGTGGAGAAACCCTTTAAAATTCTAGAAGAGAACTGGAAAAGGTTGAGAAACATGGCAATCAAATACTGCAAGGTACAATGGGAACATCACCCAAAGAGAGAAGCTACCTGGGAGAAAGAGGATGACTTAAAAAAGCATATCCTGAACTATTCAGGTACACAAAGCAAACTTCGAGAGGAAGTTTAATTTAAGGGGGGAAGTCTATAACACCCCAGCATTTAGGAACCAACAAAGGGTAGAAATAGGAATTTGTTCATATGCATGCATTCATCTGTAAAATTAGGGTAAATTTTTCACCAAACACAAACCTAAAGAGATCAGAGTTTCTTTCACTATCTAGAGGTAGGAATAGCTCTATGAGGTGATTGCTATAAATTTTGACATGACCTTTAGGCATTACTATGTTTTGGGGGGAACATTTTGAATTCACATTTGAAATTCAAATAATTTGAATCATATTTGAAATTTAGAAGTTAGAATCATTAAGTGTTTTTCCAAAATAGGTATTAACATTGTTTGGTTATATTATAGATATATTAAACAACAATATAAATTTAAGACAAGTAAATACAAACAAGAAATGAATTATTATTTTTTCTTTATTCCATAATCAATATTACAAATAGAGATCATTACATTAAGATAAATAGTTGCAAGGAATAAATTCCAATAAAATGAATCTTTATTTAATCATAGAAATATTGTTACAAGATTCTTTACAAAAATAATAAAGGGAAATTACAACACAACCTATCTATCTATTCCTATACTATATCTTGACAATTGAGGCTTTGTTCCTGCAAAATATATAAACCACTAAACAAAGAAATAAAACATGTTAGTGATTAGTTTTACTCTCAGAGGTGAACAGTGAAGTGCACTGTTCATATTACATCATCGAGTAATTTGAAGGGGCAAGATTCACCAAAGTGCAGTATCTGTTCTTATAAGTAAATAGTTCTAGAATCACAATATAAGCCAAATAGACAAGTGATAAGTTTCACCAGGGCAAGTAATCAGTAAAAGGGTAGACAGTAAAAGTCTAATTACTTGATCTCATCTACAGCCAAAGCAAGTAGAGCAGCAACTTACACACCTAAATGCATGCATTGAGGTGTAACAAATGGGAAACCCAAGTAACAGCCGTTGATACGTCCATTTTGCATCACTATTCTATATCATAATTTACTCTTATTCATTGATATATTTTATATTAAGAGGTGATACTTATGTTATTTCATCTGTTTTTGCATGGTTGATGACTTTTGGAGCATGGACCGCTGCAGTCAGGATTCTGATGGAAAAGGTGCTGTTTGGAGGCAAAATTCGCGAAGATCAGAAAATCCGGGAAAATATACGGAAAATCCTATTTTTCCAGAAGACGAAGGAAGCCAGAAGAGGGAGTGGAGATGGGCCACATGGGGCCCACACCACCCCCTGGCGCGGGCCACCCTAGGTCGTGCCACCAGGTGGTGTGGCCACCCTGGCCCACCTCTGGCTCTCCCCTCTGGCGTATATTATCCTCCCGAAACCCTAAGACTCGGGGAGCAACCACAGAAAGATTCCGCCACCTTTGCGGGGAGGAAAACACCGAGAGAGAAAGATCTCTCTGGCAGACAGATTTCTGCCGGGGGAATTCCTTCCCGGAGAGGCGAGATTGTCGCCATCAACACCACCATCAAGCTGGACTTCATCGGGATCATCATCACCATCAGCACCCTCATCACCATCTCCATATTGCTGTAACAATTGGGTTGAATCTTGCATTAGTTCTTAGGGGAAACTTTCCCGGTGTTGATTTCTCTTTGTAGTTGATGCTATTGAGTGGAACTATTGAATTGTTGTTTATGCTCAGATTGTTATACATCATTATTCCATCTCTGATCATGATCCATATGATGTCTTGTGAGTAGTTCGTTTTGTTCTTGAGGACATGGGAAAGTCATGTTGTTAGTAGTGGAATTGTGTTGAGAAAGATTCAATAGTTTGATATTTAAGTTGTGGTGTACTTCTTCTAGTGGTGTCATGTGAACTCGACTACATGACACTTCACCTATATGGGCCTAGGGGAATGGATTGTGTATTTGGCTACTAATCGTAGGGGTTGCTGGAGTGACAGAAACCTAATCCCCCGTTAGGAAACCATTGCACAAGGGACGTAAGGGTCTTAGAGTTTAAAGTTGTGGTTAGGTTTCTACCTTAATTACTTTCTTGTACTTACGGATGTTTGCAAGGGGTATAATCACAAGTATGTATTAGTCCTAGCAAGGTCGGTACATTAGCACAGGTTCACCCACACAACATTTAGCAAGCTAAAGAAGATTAATCAACTATATGAAGCGAAAGCACTTGACAGTCTTCCCATGTGTCCTCGAGAATGTTTAGTCATCTTAAGTAATACAACCTGCTTGTCCTTTGCTGCATAAAGGATTGGGCCACTTGCTGCATTTATTCTTACTGTCTTTTATTTACTCGTACTTTGTTTACTTGCTATATCAAAAACCCCTAAAAATCCATTTGCTAAGTATTTGCAGAGAATTCCTGATCCATACCACTAGCCAACACCTTCTGCTCCTCGTTGGGTTTGACACTCTTACTTATCGAAAATACTGCGATACACCCCCTATACTTGTGGGTCATCAAGACTATTTTCTGGCGCCGTTGCCGGGGAGTGAAGCGCTTTTGGAGAGTGGAACTGGAAAAGGAAACTTCTACTGTGAGTATTGTTTACTTCTGTTAGTTGCTTTATTTTTGTTATGGATAATTCACTGAGTTTCTTATTTAGTAATGCTACTACCGCTGCTAAGGTAGTAGATGAACCACCACCTGCTGAGAATGATGCTTTTAAAATACCTACAAGAATTATTGATCGTGTTATGGATAACTACTATGTTGGGGATGGAACTGTCCATCCCGGTGATCATTTACTCTTTATACACGAATTATGCGGGTTGTTAAGAGTGCAGGTATTACTACATATCAAGTTAAGAAGAAGTTATTCTCATTATCACTGAAAGGAAGAGCTGAGGAATGGTATAAGATGCTGAAGAATGGTCAAGCTCTTGAATGGGAGGAAATAGTGAGATTCATAAAGATCGGAATCAAATATACAACTTTTGGCCTCTTGATGGAGAGAGTACAACTCAAGCTTGGGGGAGATTGAAGTTACTAATGCTCAAATGTCCCATTCATGAGCTCCCCAACAATATTATTATCAATAACTTTTATGCAAGGCTCCCTCTACATGACAAGGATTTATTGGATGCTTCTTGTGCTACATCATTCACTCGTATGGAAGAAGAAGCTAAATGAGATCTTCTGGACCGTTTTCAAGATAATGCTGAAGCTTGGGAGAATGACAAAGGAAGGAAGTCAGGTATAAATTATGATTATGAATGCATTGAATCTTTTATGGGAACTAATGAGTTTCAAAATATTAATAATACTTATGATCTTGATTTACAAGTTATTACAAATTTCTTTAAGTCTTTTGCTTCTTATATTGAAATCCCAAAAACGGGATGGAGCAAGTACCATGCACCTTATAAAGATACCGTTGACTGTGTTCCTTTTGGGAGTACTGAGTTTTACACTATTAATCACATCTTACCTGAACTTTATATCGAGAAACCCTTCCCGGATAAGGTAAAGGACCATCCTATGATAACTAGTGCAATCACTAAAAGTGCAAAGAGAACTGTAAAACCTGATGAACAAATAAACATTGAACCTGTTGTAGCAATTATGAAAGACCTTGTCACTAAAAGCATAGAGGATGGACACATAGTCTTTTGTGAGGATGCTTCTAACATTGTTTCACATCCTAATAGAACTAAAAAAGCTAGTGCCCTGTGCTTTCTGTTAGAATTGGTGATCATTGCTATTATGGTTTATGTGATATTGGTGCAAGTTCCAGTGCTATTCCTTATGAGCTTTACAGAGAAATTATGCATGAAATCAGTCCCTGCAAATTGGAAGAGATTGATGTGGTTATTCACCTTGCTAATAGAGAGACCATCTCTCCAATTGGTATTGTACGAGACGTGGAAGTTCTTTGTGGTAAGATTAAGTACCCTGCTGATTTTCTAGTACTTGGTTCAGCTGCTAGTAAAACTTACCCTATTATTTTTGGTAGACCTTTCTTGAGTACTTGTGGAGCTATTATAGATTGCAAAAGGGAGAAAATCTTGACTAAATTTGATGGGGAATCTTATGAGTTTAATTTACGAAATTTACTAAAGAACCTTGTGAAGAGGAAACCCATAATGAGGATTTTAGAGTTGAACAACTTGCTTCTATTTCTCTTTCTCCTAACAATGCTTTGCAGCAATTTATGGAAGATCATGAAAGTGAAATCTTCATGGAAGAAAGGAATTAGTTTGACGAGATTCTCCGTAATCAGCCTAAGATGCTTAAGCATAACTTGCCTATAGAAGACTTGGGTACAATGTTGCCACCTAAAAAGGATCCGGTCTTCGATCCAAAACCTCTCCCTGGTGATCTTAAATATGCTTATATTGATGATAAAAAGATATATCCTGTTATTATTAGCTCTAAACTTTCAGGGAAGGAAGAGGAAAGGTTATTGGAGGTTTTGAAGAAACACCGAGGAACTATGGGCTATACTCTGGATGATTTAAAAGAGATTTCACCTACTATATGCCAGCATTCTATCAATATAGAACCAGATGCAAAGCCAGTAGTAGAGCACCAACGACGTTTAAATCCTAAGATGAAGAAAGTGGTAAGGAATGAGGTATTGAAACTCCTTGATGCTGGTATTATTTACCCTATTGCTGATAGTGAATGGGTTAATCCTGTCCATTGTGTTCCTAAAAAAGGAGGAATTACCATTGTTCCTAATGATAATGATGAGCTTATTCCCCAAAGAATAGTACTAGGCTATAGGATGTGTATTGATTTTAGAAAAGTCAACAAAGTTACTAAGAAAGATCATTACACGCTTCCTCTTATTGATCAAATGTTGGAAAGGTTGTCTAAAAAGACCCATTTTTGTTTTCTTGATGGTTATTCTGGTTTCTCTCAAATTGCTGTTAAACAACAAGATCAAGAAAAAACTACTTTTACTTGCCCTTATGGAACTTATGCTTATAGACGTATGCCTTTTGGTTTATGTACTGCTCCTGCTACTTTTCAAAGATGCATGTCTGCTATGTTTGATGGTTTTTGTGAGGAAATTGTGGAAGTTTTCATGGATGACTTTTCTGTCTATGGAACTTCTTTTGATAATTGTCTGCACAACCTTGATAAAGTTTTGCAGAGATGTGAAGAAACTAATCTTGTTCTTAATTGGGAGACATTCCGCTTCATGGTTAATGAAGAGATTGTCCTTGGGCATAAAGTTTCTAAAAGAGGCATAGAAGTTGATAGAGCTAAGGTTGAGGCAATTGAGAAAATGCCATGTCCAAGAGACATCAAAGGTATTCGTAGTATCCTTGGTCATGCTGGTTTTTATAGAAGGTTTATGAAAGACTTTTCTAGGATATCAAAACCCCTCACTAATCTTCTTCAAAAAGATGTACCTTTCGTTTTTTATAATGATTGTAAGGAAGCTTTTGAAACTCTTAAGAAGGCTTTAACTATAGCCCCTATTGTTCAACCACCTAATTAGAGTTTACGCTTTGAAATAATGTGTGATGCTAGTGATTTTGCTGTAGGTGCTGTCCTTGGGCAACGAATTGATAAAAAGCTAAACGTTATTCATTATGATAGTAAGACTCTAGACGCTGCTCAAAGGAATTATGCTACTATTGAAAAAGAATTTCTAGCTGTCGTTTTTGCTTGTGATAAGTTTAGACCCTATATTGTAGACTCAAAAGTCACCATTCATACTGATCATGCTGCTATTAAATACCTTATGACGAAGAAGGACGCTAAGCCTAGGCTCATTAGATGGGTGCTGCTTTTACAAGAGTTTGATCTACATATAGTAGATAGGAAAGGTGTTGAAAACCCTGTAGCTGATAATTTATCTCGATTGGAAAACATCTCTTTTGACCCTATGCCTGTTAATGATAGTTTCCCAAATGAACAGTTGGCTGCTGTAGGGGTAAGCTCACGAGGGAGCCCTTGGTACGCTGATTATGCTAATTTTATTGTCTCCAAGTATTTGTCTCCGACTTTTATAGCTCAGCAAAGAAGGAAGTTCTTTTATGATTTGAGGCATTATTTTTGGGATGACCCACACTTATATAAAGATGGAGTGGATGGTATTATGCGAAGATGTGTTCCAGAATATGAACAAAAGGAGATATTGCATAAATGTCATGGTAGTGCTTATGGAGGACATCATGCAGGAGATAGAACTACGCAAAATGTGCTACAATCAGGTTTCTACTGGCCTACCCTTTTTAAAGATGCAAGAAAATCTGTTTTATCTTGTGATGAATGTCAGCGTGTTGGTAATATTTCTAGACGCAATGAAATTCCTATGAACTACTCTCTAGTTATTGAACCCTTTGATTGCTGGGGATTTGACTTTATGGGTCATTTCCCTCCCTCGAAAGGTTATACTCATATTCTTGTTGCCGTTGATTATGTTACTAAGTGGGTAGAAGCCATTTCTACGAAGAGTGCTGACGGGGAGACTTCTCTAAAAATGCTTAAGGATGTTATCTTTTCTAGGTTTGGAGTGCCTAGGTATCTCATGACTGATGGAGGTTCACATTTCATTCATGGTGGTTTTAGAAAGACCCTTGCTAAATATGATGTTAATCATAGAATTGCTTCAACTTATCACCCCCAAACTAGTGGGCAAGTAGAGTTATCAAATAGAGAAATTAAATCCATCTTGCAAAAGACTGTTAATAGATCTAGAAAAAACTGGGCTAAAAAGTTGAATGATGCTTTATGGGCTTATAGAACTGCCTACAAAAACCCTATGGGGATGTCTCCTTATAAAATGGTTTATGGGAAAGCTTGTCACCTACCTTTAGAATTAGAACACAAAGCTTACTGGTCAGTTAAAGAACTCAATAGAGATTGTAAGCTCGTAGGTGAGAAAAGATTATTTGATTTAAGTTCCTTAGATGAATGGAGGAGTGAAGCCTATGAAAATGCTAGGCTCTTTAAAGAAAAAGTTAAAAGATGGCATGACAAGTGAATACTTAAGAGAGAATTTCATGTTGGTGAGAAAGTTCTATTGTATAGGTCTCGTCTCAGATTTTTTGCAGGAAAGCTATTGTCAAAATGGGAAGGACCCTTCATTATTGAAGAAGTGTACCATTCGGGAGCAACAAAAATTTCTTCTTTAAAGGATAATACTACACAAGTAGTGAATGGGCAGCGACTCAAGCACTATATTGCAAGAGATTCTTACAATGAAGATGTTCACGCCTTTCAAGTTATAACTCCGGAGAAATTTATCAAGGACCAGATTCAGAGACCCGTAGAGTTCGTTTTCAAATAGGTAACAATTATGGTAAGAAAAGTTCCACGAAAACACTATCTAACTATATTTTTGCAGTTTTTAGTCAATAAGGAAAGCTACGAAGCGAAAGAGGGACAGAAACGGAGCTAGGGTGGCTCACACCACCCCGTGGCGCGGGCCCACCCCTGGCCGTGCCAACAGGTGGTGAGTCCACCCCGGACTCCGCCTCCGACTCGTTTTTCCCAGTACCTTCCTTTTGTTATGAAACTTCGTAATATATAATCCCCCGGATCCCCCGAGGTTCGTATATTTTGTTTTCGTTGTGTTTTCGTTTCGATCTGTTTCTGACAGGAATAGTCCCAGATTTGGAGCCATAATGTTTTCCTCTGGATCAGCCAAGGAAGATTCGTTAGAGGATACCATCAACCCATATATGAGAGAGTTGAAGCTCCATCCCAAGGAGTTCTTGCTTGAAGATGGGGAGGTCCGGATAAAAGAGGTTCGAGGCCCTAAAGGCGAAGGAAGTCTGGAGGACATGATGGAAGCACTAGATCAAGAAGTCTTTAGGTACAAGAAGATGGCGGAACGCGAAGTGGATATCATCCACAAGATTTGTTCCGAACTCATCACCGAGCACCAAAAGGAGACTACTGAGCTCAAGGATGAAGTCCTCTCACTCCGCCAAACAACCAATGAACTTCAAGGACAACTCTACAATGTTCAAAATCAAAATTGTGAGTACGAAGTTAGATTTAAACGCATAAGTGCTGCTGCAAGTTTCAGGATGCTGGAGACCACGATGTCCTTTGTTGACGGGAAGCCTTTACCCTGGAAGTCGGACGATGATGAGAGAACACCACTGAAAGTCCCAACTTAGGTCGACTAGAGGGGGGGTGAATAGGAGACTACCAATTTTTATTATTTTATCCCACTTTTAAGGCTTTAGCACAACATAAGGTTTACTAGAGATGCAACTACGTGAACACCCTAAATGACAAGAAGCACAAAGGAAAACAAGAGAGTAAATGCAAGAAGTAAAGGAGCGGAGCGAAAGAACCGGCAAGGGGACACGAAGATGTAATTCCCGTAGTTCACTTCCAAGGAAACTACGTCTACGTTGGAGAGGTTTTCGGGCCACACAAGGTCTCCCGAGCGCCACAAAGGCCTCACCTTCTTCTCCGGTGAGCACCACCACAAAGGTGGCCTCACAATCCACTAACCGGTGACCTTGAAGGCGCCAACCGATAACCTTTACAACGAGGTTGAGGGGAGGCTTCACAACTCAATTGAAGGCCCTCAACGACACCCCAGAGCTTTACAACAAATGCCCCAGCTCCGAGGATCCCCTACACCGTCTAGGGTTCCAAGAACCCAAGAAACGAAATCCACGAAGGATGAGTGGGGGAAATCAAAATTCCTTTGGTGGAGGTGTAGATCTAGGTCACCTCTCCCAATCCTCAAAATATCAAGAGATTTGAGTGGGTAGGGAGAGAGATCTAGCAAACTCAAGCTCTTGTGAAAATGGTGGAGAGAGAGAACAAAGAGATAAGGTTAGAGGAGGAAGAAGGGGGCTTTAAATAGCACCCCTTCAAACGGGCAGAAAATTTCCTGGCCCGACGCCGTCGGTACTACCGGTGACTGACCGGTAGTACCGGCGAGCGACCCACCACCGAACCAGCCCAGGCCATGTAACGGTCATACGACTGTCGGTGGACCCAAAAGGGCTGGCCGGTAGTACCGGTCCAAGTTCCGCCCTTATTTCTGCCAAATAGGCAGTGCGAGGCAGAAGGTTATCTGACCCGCACTGCCCACCGTCGGAAATATGACCGGAACTGGACCCAGAACTACCGGTCCCTGAAGCTGGCCGGTACTACCGGTGAGGGAGCGGTACTACCGCTCAAGGGGGTAGGAGCTGGTCAGGCCGGACCTACCGGGCCAAGATCCGACGCTATTTCCGACAAATAGGCAAAGTTAGACAGAAGTCTTACTGAGCCCAAATACGCTTCATCGGAAATAGGACCGGATCTTCGATCGGAAGTACCGCTCGAACAGCCCTAGGAAAAACCCCTGGGCGGTACTACCGCCGCCTGGCCGGTACTACCGGTCAGGGAAGAAACCCCTCCAATAGCTCAGAAAACTCTCTCTCACTCGAAAACTGGGATGGCTGTGGATGTGCATATATGGTCTGTGCGTGAAATATTGATTTCCCACAACCTTCCTAGATGGACTCCCTCTTGATAGTACGGTAGCCTATAATGTAAACAAGAGAAAGTGAAAAATAAAAGCTATCGACTACAAGCTCTTCCTTGAGAGACACCATTCACAAACACATCCGAAGATAACCTAAAACTCGGACAAATGGTTAAACCACAAAAGGAGTTGTCATCAACACCAAAAACATATGGAGATAAAATAATCCTTTCAATCTCCCCCTTTTTGGTGCTTGATAACAATTCCACAAGATTTGCACAAAGAGGCAATACAACTAAAAGTGAAAGAGGCTCCCCCTGAAGCATGGGAGGGAGCTCTCCCAACCGAGAAAAGAGTGGAGCTCATACCTTGCACCAACACAATTGTGCTGAGACAAAGATTCGACAATCAAGAATAGCCCACCACAAACCCTTAGGACAAAACCACAAAGATACCTTACCACATAGATTCACCAACAAGGTAGCAACCACACAAGATACAAGAGGTCCACAGACAATAATGGAAGTCCACAACCATTACAAACGGAATAAAGTGTGCACGAGCATAAAAAGATCGAAGAAAAAGCGAGCTCGTGACACAACCCATGCAAATCCCGAGATCCTAATGGAGCACTTTCTCCCCCTTTGGCATCAAGACGCCAAAAAGGGACAAAGAAGCCAAACTATGGGCCCCACCCACCAACAAACGAAGGAGGCGGCTCAGGGTCCCAAGAGGCATTGTTCCAAGCGGGCGGGAACTGACTGGAGATCTCTAGCTCATCATCATCACTATCAGTCCATTTGCAATGCGTGTTGATCGACTCATCCTTGGGCGTGGTGACGGAGCTAGACTCAGGTGACACAGGAAGATCAAGCTTCCTCATGATGGCCTTCTCCCGGCGGTCACTATGCCTCTGAGCAACATAGGACTGATACTCACGGTCCTGAATGAAGCAGAAAGTCTTCTTCACCTTCTTCAGCAGCTTTTTAGCCCAAGAGGGCTGCCTCACAAGTCGGGGTGGAGGAGAAGCCTCAGCACGGTCCCCATCACTAGCATCCGAAGCAGTCCTACCAGCAGCAACGTCGTATTCAGCCTGAGAGCGAGGTGGCTTGTGCTTCATCACACGGAGAGTCTTCTCCTCATGAATAGTGAGAACATCCTGAGGGTAGATAGAGCCAGTTGCGTCCCTCCACTTGGCATTGATAAGAGTCTGGATGTACGGAGCATATGGACAAGACCTCTTCTCAATCATAGCGGACCAGATTTCCTCAAAGATGTAATCCATAACATCAAGGGGCTCATGAGAGTTTCTGTGGCGATAAGTCTGAAACATGAGATCAATCTGGAAGGCGTGAAGCTGATCAAAGTTACCTGCCTTGGGAGCGATGGTGTTCTGATAGACCTTGCGCATGATGTCATAGGTGGGAAGGAGATGGGCAACGTTTCCAGCAACGCCACGACCCTCAATGTAAAGAGGCTCAAGAACTTCTAGCTCGGAGGCCTTCCCCCTATGCACCCACCACCCATTGGCACGACGGCCGCCTTCCTGAATAGGGTAGCCAAGAAGGGCGGCAAACTTAGACCACTTAGCAGACAGATAGTGGTTTTGGGTCATCCACTTCATGGTTCGATCATCAGGGTCGGTATCAAAGTAGAGAGTGGAGTAAAACTGAGAAATGGCCCTCTCATCAAAGTTCTCCCGGTGTTGCATCAGCTTGATGAGCCCAAACCTCCTGCACATATCAAGATCTTCACCAAAGTATTCAGGGTTGCTCTCCATCTTTGCAATGTTGATGTACTTTTGTGGAGCACACACATTCTTCTTCTTAGTAACATAAACCTCAGAATAGATCTCCTGTTGACGCACTGTGTGGAAGAAAGGATCTCGAGCCAGGCGGTCACAAGGAACAGCGTAGGGATCAATCTTGCGAAACTCCTCATAGGCAAGCTGCGGCCAAGAGGAAATCTTCTTCTTGCTAGAATCCGGCCCAGAGGTGGTCTTCTTCTGACTTGCTAGAACATGCCTCTTGCCTTCCGCAGCAGCAGCACGACGCTCAGCTGCAGCCCTCTGGCGAGCAGTCTGACTGGGAGAGCGCACAACCTCAAGATCATCCTCATCAATCTCTGACGGTCCACGAGAAGGAGCACGAGACTGCTTGGATCTGCCACGGGAACCCCTTGCCCTGAGAGAAAAGCAAATAGAAAGGAGGAACTAGAGAATAAGTGCACAAGGTCGAGGAAAAACGAAAGCAACTAGACTGAATTGACACGGTACAGAGACAGATATCAGAAATTGGTGCATTGGAAGTTCCGCCTGGCGGCTGGAACTACCGGTCGCATGGGATGCACCGGAAGTTCCAGTCATGCCCTGCCCCTGGGCGGTACTACCGCTGCACCACCGGTAGTACCGGCGGGAGGACCACGCAGGTAGTACCGGTGAATCCGCACCGGTAGTACCGATCAGGGCACGAACAGGGCAGTTCAAAAACTGGGTCCAAATCCCAGATTCGATGAAACTCGATGCACAAATCGATGACATCTAGACTATGTACTGAGGCAAAACAATCTAAAGTAGAATCCTATCCCTACCAAGACTCCCCATTGAAGTTCTAGCCAAAGAATAACCCTAGACATGGCATGACTTACTCAAGCACAAAAGTGACTAGATCTCCATGATTGGAGCACGAGAGGAGCAAATACCAGGGTCCATGGCGGGGAATCGAGGATGGGAAGAATCCCACGGAGCCGATCTGATGAGGGACGGCAGGAATCGGTGTGGCCGGCGGCGTCACCGTGGAGTGCTCCTTGAGAACTTGGGGTGTTGAGATGGGGTCAAGGGGAGGCAAGTGGGGAAGATGACCCCGTGCCCCCCCTTGGCCCGTCACTTAACGGGAGCCCCTTTCACCGGTAGTACCGGCCAGAGGCCGGAACTACCGATGACACCGGTAGTTCTAGGAGAAGATACCACCGATCAAGGCGTAATTTCTCAGAGAAAATTTAGCCCTGACCGGTAGTACCGGTTCAGACCGGAACTACCGACGATTCCCAGAAAGAAAATTCTAGATTATAATTGGCAAGGAAAAAACGACCTTGAGCAAAAACTGAAAAGAACCAGAACCACCCGAAAGAATACACTCAAAACAACGAGTATACTTGGCTTGAAACCGCGAAGATGTATCTTGGGTTCATTACCAAAACTCATCATTTAAGCTCAAATTGTCTCCTTGAGAGACCATAGAGAATGAATACATTAATGTGTGCATAATAGGAGGAGTGATGGTTCATTGGAGGAACCACACTCCCCCTAAAACCATGCGTACTTCCAAACAAGATATCCTTTGAGATCCGGGTATGTGCGCAAGATACTCAAGTCAACCTTGCTTCATCAAGAGGCTTCGTGAAAAGATCCGCAAGATTGGCCTTGGTAGGAACATACTCCAAAGAAATGTCCCCTCTAGCAACATGATCCCGAATGAAATGATGATGAATCTCAATGTGCTTGGTCTTGTTGTGTTGAACTGGGTTGTGAGCAATAGCAATAGCACTTTCATTGTCACACAAAAGTGGCACCTTGTCAAAAGAGAGTCCAAGATCCTTCAAGGTTTGCTTCATCCATAGTAAAAGTAATTGAGCACAACAACTCGCGGCGGAGATGTACTCAGCTTCGGCAGTGGACAAAGACATGCTGTTTTGCTTCCTCGAGGACCAACACACCAAGGACCTCCGAAGAAATTGACAAGCATCGGAAGTAGACTTTCTCTCCACTTTATCTCCTACCCAATCCGAATCAGTGTAACCAATGAGATCAAAGCTGGCCCCCTTTGGGTACCACAGCCCAAAGTTAGGGGTATGATCCAAATATCAAAAGATTCTCTTGACCGCCACCATGTGGCTTTCCTTTGGCGCGGCTTGAAATCTTGCACACATACCCACACTCAACATAATATCCGGTCGAGAAGCACAAAGATAGAGTAGAGAACCAATCATCGAGCGGTAAAGCTTTTGATCCACATCCTTACCCTTGGGATCAAGATCAAGATTAACCTTTGTGGGCATGGGAGTTTCGACTCCATTTACTTGATCAAGGTTGAATTCTTGAGCATATCTTGGACATATTTGGCTTGGTTGATAAAAGTCCCTCTCTTCAATTGTTTGACTTCGAAGCCAAGAAATAATTCCAACTCCCCCATCATAGACATCTCAAAGCGGTCGGTCATGAGCTTAGCAAAATCCTCATTGAAAGCTTTGTTAGTAGACCCAAAAATAATGTCATCAACATAGATTCAAATGAACAAGTTTCCTCCAACTTTCTTAGTAAAAAGAGTGGGATCAATGAGGCCTACTTCGAAACCACGGTCTAACAAGAGCTCTCTAAGGCACTCATACCAAGCACGAGGGGCTTGCTTGAGACCATATAGTGCCTTATCGATTTTGTAGACATGGTCCGGGAAGAGGGGGTCCTCAAAGCCCGTAGGTTGCATGACATACACCACTTCTTTTAAAGGACCATTAAGGAAAGCACTCTTGACATCCATTTGTTGCAACTTGAAATTTTGATGGTTAGCAAAGGCAAGAAGCATGCGAATGGATTCTAGATGAGCAACGCGAGCATAAGTTTCACCATAGTCTATGCCCTCAACTTGAGAGTATCCTTGGGCAACTAACCTTGCTTTGTTGCGGACGACTATACCATTTGCATCCTTCTTGTTCTTGGAGATCCACTTGGTCCCAATCACATTTTGACAATCTTTGGGTCTTTTCACAAGAGTCCACACCTTGTTTCTCTTGAAGTTGTGGAGTTCTTCGTTCATAGCATCGAGCCAATCATCATCTTCAAGAGCTTCGAAGACCTTTTGGGGCTCAACATGAGAAATAAACGCATGATGAGAACTAAAAGAGGTTAGTTGTCTCCTAGTAGTGGAGCCCCTATTGAAGTCTCCATAAACATTATCAAGGATATGTCCATCTTTGATGAGCTTGGCGAGGCGGTATGCTTGACGACGAGCTTGGGTCTCAAGATGAGATTCTTGAGCAACCACTTGATCATCACCACGATTCGAGAGCCCTCCTTGACAATATGAATGAACTTGATCACTATCTTCATCAACATCAACCGATGGAGAGACATCATCATTTGGCGGAGAGGCACTTGCTTGGCCTTGGTCATTGTCAACTTGACAATCTTCAACTTGACCTTGAGAGTCATTTACATGAGGAGCTTCAACAACATGGAGGGGAGGAGCTTGATCAACTTGAGGTAGACTTGGACTTGAAGAGTCTTGAGCATGAAGATCTTGAGAGGAGCTTGACGAAGCTTGAGAAGCATTAAGTTGACCTTGAGGAGCAAGAAGGTCTTGTGAGAGTGAAGGCTCCGCTTGACTGGAGCTTGGTCCTTCTCCTTCAGCCACAAGGGGATCCTCAATGGGGTGGAAGAAACCCACACCCATTCTTCTTATGGCTTGGGGAGGAATTTCATCACTTGGATCACGAATACCATCTTGCCGCATAAGAGACTCATGATCTTCATCAAACTCGACATTGCTAGATTCTTCAACCCTTCCCGATGCTTTGTTGTAGACTTGATAGGCATGGGCTGATTTGAGTACCCAACAAAGATCCCTTCTTGATCCCTAGATTCAAACTTTGACAAGCGGACACCTTTCTTGAGGAGGAAGCATCTACAACCAAACACTCGGAAGTACTTGACATTTGGCTTGTGACCGGTGAAAAGCTCATATGGAGTCTTGTTCTTCTTCTTCTTGCGTAAATAGAGGCGATTGGTTGCATGACAAGCGGTAGAAATGGTTTCGGCCCAAATGTTATATGGCGACATGAATTCCACCATGATGGTCCGGGCCGCATCCATCAAGGTATGGTTCTTCCTTTCGGCAATACCATTTTGTTGAGGAGTATAGGGGGTAGAGTATTGATGTTTGATCCCCTCATCACTAAGAAACTCATCCAAAGTGTAGTTCTTGAATTCGGTGCCATTGTCACTTCTAATGGTGAGGATGGTGGAATTGAGTTGCCGTTGCACTTGATTTGCAAAGTCGATGACGGTTTGTTGAGTCTCACTCTTGAACTTGAAGAAGTAGACCCAAGTGTAACGTGAAAAGTCGTCAACAATCACCAAACATTACTTCTTCCCACCAAGACTATCATGAGATGGAGGCCCAAAAAGATCCATGTGAAGAAGCTCCAGGCACCGCTCAGTGGTGATTTGATTGAGAATCTTGTGGGGCTTCTCATGCATCTTCCCTTCTATACATGCCCTGCACACACGATCTTTGGCAAAGGAAATGTCTTTTAGTCCAAGGACGTGGCCCCCCGTGTAGAGACTTTGCAAAGCCTTCATGTTAACGTGGGCTAGGCGGCGATGCCACAACTAGCCCACGTCAACTTTCGCATAGAGACATATAGCATGTGTAGATGGCTTTCCGGAGAAATCCACTACATATAAGTCATGCTCTACGTATCCAACGAAAGCCACCATGAGAGACTTGCTCCACATGAGGACCACAGAATGCTCACTAAAGAAAGATGAAAGACCCATGATAGCAAGAGCACGAACGGAAAGAAGATTGTAGCCAAGGGTTTTGACAAGCATGACATTTACCAAGGATACATCTGGGGAAACTACCACCTTACCAACACCCAATACCTGAGAGCTTGTTTTATCACCATAGGAGACTAAAGTATTGGCAAAATTTGGCCTAATCTCCGACATGATAGACTTGCTTCCGGTCATATGGCTTGTAGCTCCACTATCAAGCACCCATTTTGCACCTCCGGAAGCAAAGTCCTACAAGAAAAACAAGCTTTGGTTTTAGGTACCCATTTTGCAATGGGTCCCCTTTTGTTAGTCACAAGGGTATTAGGTACCCAAATGTTCCAATGATAATCATGAGTGTAAGATGTTCCAATGTACTTAGCATAAACATGACCATCAAAAGATTTGCAAATAATGTAGGAAGGGTTATTCTTCCCGGCAAAGTTATCACTTTGCACAAGGATAGAATCATGAGAGGATACTAGAGCAAGGCTCTTGCTCTTCTTCCTTTTGTTGTTCCTTCTCTTGTTCTTCCTCTTGATAGTAGCTTTCCCTTTTGCAAGTTGATCTTTCAATGTCTTGTTCTCCTTAACAAGATCCTCATGCTTGCAACAAGGGTTAGACGAACAAGACAAATGCACAATAGGCGTAGCAGAAGACTTTGAATGTTCATTATTTAGTTGCATTTGGAGTTGCTTATGAGCCTCAAAGATACTTGAGAATTTACTCTCCAAGGCATGATGTTCCTTCTTGAGCTTCTCAAAATCCTTGAGGCATTCATGACCAACACCAAACTCACCCTTTTCATTTTTAAGGACATTCAATGAAGCAATAGCATGATCTCGTTCTTTAACAAGTTGCGATATAAAGCCATTATGGTCATCAACAAGTTTAGCCACACTTTCCTCAAGAGTTATTCTCATGTTATGTTCATCTTCAAGAGATTGGGATAGAGAGGCAATCTCATCGGCGGCCTCTCTCTCATTTTTACCTAACATGTCAATAACTTCCTCTTTCTCATCTAGCATTTCCCTAGCATGGTCAAGTTGGTTTACAAGTGTTTCAAAGCACATCCTAGTATCATCATCTAGATGCTCCATGGATTCACACATGCTCACCATCTCTTTCTTAACCTCTAAACCATCTAGATCATGCAAGGGAAGTTCATTTGGAGAGGACTTGGAAGTGGGAGTTACCTCGGTGGCCTTAGCCATGAGACACTTTTGGTTGCGGTTGGTGATGTTCTCGTTAGGGGAGTCAAAGAGAGACACCTGTGGAGTAGATGAAGTAGCAATAGCGACAACCCCCACGATCTCTCCACCTTGACCTTCATTCTCAACATCATCATCGCCCGAAAAGTACTCTTCATGGACCACCATTGCCCTTTCCTTGTTAGGTGAGTTCTTGTTGTGGAAGTTCTTGTTCAAAGGATGAGGAGGTCTTGGCTTATTCTTGCGAATGAGGCGACCTCCATTGTCTTCTCTATTCTCCAAGGGGCATTGAGCTACAAAGTGACTCTTTTCATTGCAATTGTAACAAGATCTAGTCTTTGGAGTCTTCATGGTTGAGTTGAATCTTGGGTTGTCCCTTGACCTTGACTTCATGCCCGGTTTGTTCCAAAATGCCCTTGATGCTAGGGCCAAATGCTCATTGAAAGCATATTTGATGTCCTCTTGAGACCACTCACTTGAGTTGTCGTCTTCATCAACTTCCACCACTTGAGATTTCAAGGCAAGGTTCAGCTTTTGAGACCCTTAGGCACGAGCACGAGCTGACTCTGCATTCTTCTTGGCAATGGTCATGGCAATGAGTTCACTCAGCACCTCTTGAGAGGACATGGTATGGTAGTTGTTTCTCCCCTTGATAGAGTTGAGTTTTTGTTCCTCGAAGGGAAGAAGAGCTTGGACAAACTTCCTCTTCATAAACTTGTCGTCAACATAGGTAGCTCCAAGGTCCCTCAAGGTACAACAAAGAACCTTGAGCCGACGATACATGTCTTCGGGTGTCTCATCATCTTGCATTGCAAAGCCATCGGACTCATTGTTGGCTTCATCAAACTTGGAGCTTTGAATGCTCGCATTTCCAATATACAACTCGGTGAGATGATCCCAAGCTTCTTTGGCGGTGGTGAATTGGTGAATGTGAGAAAAGTCCTTGGGGGTCAACGCCTTTTGAATCATACCCAAGGCGGTGGCATTGAGTTGCTTGTCCACGACCTCGGCCCGAGTCAACTTCTTAGCATCATATGGAGAGAAGCCTTCCTCCACAATCCTCATCAACTCAATAGAGGAGCTGGAGATATGAGATTGCATTAGATATTTCCAATTGGCGAAGTTAGAAGTATCTAGTATGGGAGGTGCTCCTTGAGGTATGATGTGCAGCATGGGAATAGGAGGATCCGGCGTATATTTGAACGGTGGTGGAACCGCCGAGTAATCCTTGACTCCCTCTTTGTAGGAGGAGTCACCTAGCCCCTCGGAGCTCTCGCTTGGGAGCTTGGTGGTTTGAGCCACAAAGCCTACACCCAAGTGTTTTGGGGCTGCCGCGGGAATCACCCCAGGGGCAACCACTTCCACGGGAGCGGAGGGGGCTTCGGCCTCAAGAGATGCAGCATGAGGGGTTTCTAGCATGGGGGTAGGCTTAAGGGATTGCAAAAGAGTCATAATTTCCTCAAACTTGGTCATCATGGATGTCTCCAACTGACTGAGGTCATCCATGGAGGCCAAGTTCTTGGGGGCTGCACCCACACTTCCCTCTTCGTCGGCCATAGTCTCTTAGGCGGTTAAGCCTGAAGTAAGAGCCGAGGCTCTGATACCAATTGAAAGGCCCAACTTAGGTCGACTAGAGGGGGGGGTGAATAGGAGACTACCAATTTTTATTATTTCATCCCACTTTTAAGGCTTAAGCACAACGTAAGGTTTACTAGAGATGCAACTACGTGAACACCCTAAATGATAAGAAGCACAAAGGAAAACAAGAGAGTAAATGCAAGAAGTAAAGGTGCGGAGCGAAAGAACCGGCAAGGGGACACGAAGATGTAATTCCCGTAGTCCACTTCCAAGGAATCTACGTCTACGTTGGAGAGGTGTCGGGGCCACACAAGGTCTCCCGAGCGCCACAAAGGCCTCACCTTCTTCTCCAGTGAGCACCACCACAAAGGTGGCCTCACAATCCACTAACCGGTGACCTTGAAGGCGCCAACCGATAACCTTTACAACGAGGTTGAGGGGAGGCTTCACAACTCAATTGAAGGCCCTCAACGACACCCCGGAGCTTTACAACAAATGCCCCAGCTCTGAGGATCCCCTACACCGTCTAGGGTTCCAAGAACCCAAGAAACGAAATCCACGAAGGATGAGTGGGGGAAATCAAAATTCCTTTGGTGGAGGTGTAGATCTAGGTCACCTCTCCCAATCCTCAAAAGATCAAGAGATTTGAGTGGGTAGGGAGAGAGATCTAGCAAACTCAAGCTCTTGTGAAAATGGTGGAGAGAGAGAACAAAGAGATAAGGTTAGAGGAGGAAGAAGGGGGCTTTAAATAGCACCCCTTCAAACAGGCAGAAAATGTCCTGGCCCGACGTCGTCGGTACTACCGGTGACTGACCGGTAGTACCGGCGAGCGACCCACCACCGGACCAGCCCAAGCCACGTAATGGTCATACGACTGTCGGTGGACCCAAAAGGGCTGGCCGGTAGTACCGGTCCAAGTTCCGCCCTTATTTCGGCCAAATAGGCAGTGCGAGGCAGAAGGTTATCTGACCCACACTGCCCACCATCGGAAATATGACCGGAACTGGACCCGGAACTACCGGTCCCTGAAGCTGGCCGGTACTACCGGTGAGGGAGCGGTACTACCGCTCAAGGGGGTAGGAGCTGGTCAGGCCGGTACTACCGGTCCAAGATCCGATGCTATTTTCGACAAATAGGCAAAGTTAGACAGAAGTCTTACTGAGCCCAAATATGCTGCATCGGAAATAGGACCGGATCTTCGATCGGAAGTACCGCTCGAACAGCCCTGGGAAAAACCCCTGGGCGGTACTACCGCCGCCTGGCCGGTACTACCGGTCAGGGCAGAAACCCCTCCAACAGCTCAGAAATTCTCTCTCACTCGAAAACTAGGATGGCTGTGGATGTGCATATATGGTCTGTGCGTGAAATATTGATTTCCCACAACCTTCTTAGATGGACTCCCTCTTGATAGTACCGTAGCCTATAATGTAAACAAGAGAAAGTGAAAAATAAAAGCTATCGACTGCAAGCTCTTCCTTGAGAGACACCATCCACGAACATGTCTGAAGATAACCTGAAACTTGGACAAACGGTTAAACCACAAAAGGAGTTGTCATCAACACCAAAAACATATGGAGAGAAAATAATCCTTTCAACCACCACCACCAAAGGAGTAATTCGTCATCAGGTTTGGCATCCCCTTGGTTTGATCCAAGCTTGGGGAGTGCCGCGGTATCACATCACTATCTTCTATCTTTTTACCTTATTAGTAGTCATATCATGAATAGCAACACTATTTTTGAGAGTTGAATGAAAAATATAGAAGTACTCTAAAGAAAATAATTTCATCATCTTTCTTTCTTGATTTGCTCATAAGTCTAGTATTCTCTAGTTAAGATCTTTTGTGCTTCCAAGGAAGATTGCATGTTTGTTTTTTATCACTTGTATGTTTTTTTGTTTCCTTCAACTCTCGTACTTGCTACCCAGCCTTGCTAGCCAAAAACCTGTACTGAGAGGGAATTCTTCTCGTGCATCCAATCCTTAAACCAAAACCTATGCCATTTGTGTCCACCATACCTACCTATTAGCATTATTGCTATTCCAAGTAAATTCTTGTTTTGTCTACCTTCCAAATTAAACTTGTTATGTGAAAATTAGTGATTAAAGCTCTCACGAACTTGATGGCACACTTTACTTTCTTGTACTTAATAAACTTGAACCATTGTGCTCATCTAGATTGCATATATGTTTGCGCTTTGTAAGTTGTGAATTAGTAGAACCATGCTATCATGGGGAACACTTTCAACATTGCACTGGTACTTTGTACCTAGTTGATATCATGTTCTTTTGTCTATGGATGTCGTCAGTGTGAAATGAAAGGGGAGCTTGTAAGTCCATGGAGTTATGCATGTGTGTTAGAGAAACGCCTGGACCGCTGGTCTAATCCATGCTGACATGGTGGAAACCTGCAGCGTAACCATAACGAGCATCTATGAAGCATTCTTCTTATAAAAAAGAGATAGAGATTGAGAAAAAAGAGAAAAAGAAAAAAAAGATATTATGAAAAGAGGAAAGAGAGAAAAAAGCACCATATTCCCATGGTAAATAAGAAGATTGTTGAGATGCTTGTTGTCTGCTTGCCTTGTCATTTTGATATGGGGATTCTTCCGTATCATCGGGCAAGGGGTACCCTCTTGGCGGTTCTCTATGATACACATATGCTTACGATGACAAGAACTTACCGGTGACTAAACTTCAGTAGCGTGAGGAGCGGCCCTCGTATTCAAGGGACATGAGATTCTCAATTTACAACTTGTCAACCATATCCTCATATTTGATCACTTTAACCTTAATCACCTAAACATGCCTATGATAGGTCAATGCGAGCTGAAAGCTAGTAAGTATCATAATTTTTGGGAGCTCTTTATGAAACTTGCAATCCCTGCTTCCCTCTGTGAATGGCCTTTCTATTACTTTGTAGTTGAGTCAGTAAACGTATTCCCTTCTACCTCAACAAGTATTTTGAGTTGTGGTGTTTCATTCATTCATATGATGATTTATTCAATCATGTTTCTTATGTTCCTTGTTTTGCACATTGTTCTTATCTGGGTGTTTACTACTTTGAAAGCTATCATTTGAAAACCAGTTATTTGTGAACTCCAACAAATTATCAACAATTCTTCGACCAAGAGCTAAGTTTGCCATTACCAATTATGATTCACTTTATGTATCTTTATTGTGTTTCCTTTACTTATTGCAAGTTGAGTTATATAATAGTGAGTTGTCTTCTATTATGATCTATGTATTGATGAATGTGATGCTTCTTGTCCGTATTCTTTTATCGACTCTTCACTCCATAAACCTGAGGCCATGTTTATTGAGCTTAGTTTCGCTTGGGGACAAGCGAAGTCTAAGCTTGGGGGGAGTTGATACGTCCATTTTGCATCACTATTTTATATCATAATTTACCGTTATTCATTGATATATTTCATATTAAGAGGTGATACTTATGTTATTTCATCTGTTTTTGCATGGTTGATGACTTTTGGAGCATGGACCGCTGCAGTCAGGATTCTGATGGAAAAGGTGCTATTTGGAGGCAACATTCGCGAAGATCAGAAAATCCAGGAAAATATATGGAAAATCCTATTTTTCCAGAAGACGAAGGAAGCTAGAAGAGGGAGTGGAGATGGGTCACAGTGGGCCCACAGCACCCCCTGGAGTGGGCCACCCTAGGCCGCGCCACCAGGTGGTGTGGCCGCCCTGGCCCACCTCTGGCTCTCCCCTCTGGCGTATATTATCCTCCCGAAACCCTAAGACTCGGGGAGCGACCACTGAAAGATTCCGCTGCCTCTGCGTGGCGGAAAACATCGAGAGAGAAAGATCTCTCCGGCAGACAGATTTCTGCAGGGTGAATTCCTTCCCGGAGAGGGGAGATCGTCGCCATCAATACCACCATCAAGCTGGACTTCATCGGTATTGTCATCATCATCATCACCATCAGCACCCTCATCACCATCTCCATATTGTTGTAACAATTGGGTTGAATCTTGCATTAGTTATTAGGGGAAACTTTCCCGGTGTTGATTACTCTTTGTAGTTGATGCTATTGAGTGGAACCATTGAATTATTGTTTATGTTTAGATTGTTATACATCATTATTCCATCTCTGAGCATGATCCATATGATGTCTTGTGAGTAGTTCGTTTTGTTCTTGAGGACATGGGAGAAGTCATGTTGTTAGTAGTGGAATTGTGTTGAGAAAGATTCAATAGTTTGATATTTAAGTTGTGGTGTACTTCTTCTAGTGGTGTCATGTGAACATCGACTACATGACACTTCACCTATATGGGCCTAGGGGAATGCATTGTGTATTTGACTACTAATCGTAGGGGTTACCGGAGTGATAGAAACTTGAACCCCCGTTAGGAAACCATTGCACAAGGGACGTAAGGGCCTTAGAGTTTAAAGATGTGGTTAAGTTTCTACCTTAATTACTTTCTTGTACTTACGGATGTTTCCAAGGGGTATAATCACAAGTATGTATTAGTCCTAGGAAGGTTGGTATATTAGCACATGTTCACCCACACAACACTTAGCAAGCTAAAGAAGATTAATCAACTATATGAAGCGAAAGCACTTGACAGTCTTCCCATGTGTCCTCGAGAACGTTTAGTCATCTTAAGTAATACAACCGGCTTGTCCTTTGCTGCATAAAGGAATGGGCCACTTGCTGCATTTATTCTTACTGACTTTTATTTACTCGTACTTTGTTTACTTGCTATATCAATAACCCCTAAAAATCCGTTTGCTAAGTATTTGCAGAAAATTCCTCATCCATACCACTAGCCAGCACCTTCTGCTCCTCGTTGGGTTCGACACTCTTACTTATCGAAAATACTGCGATACACCCCCTATACTTGTGGGTCATCAGCCGTATAGAGCAAAGCAAGCTATGTTGCTCACTTCACAGCTAGCTCAACCATAGTTTCTCACCCACACAACCAAGAACAACACAAGAACAACACCAAATCTTACCATAATAGCATTAGATCAAACCATTTTCCACCACAGAAAACCAAGGCATCACCAGCCAAGATGGTGACTTGAGGAGGGGAAAGCATTGGGTGGACATCAAGGTCATAGGAGCAAGAACACCAAGATGAGCAAGACAAAGGCAAAGGGAAAGGCAGCAACAGGTCAGCACAAGGCTACCAAGGGTAATCCCCAACATTTCTAATCCAATAGTGAATATGGAGCATATTCATATGAGTAATCATGTTTATATATGGATCTGATCATGCAAGTACATGATACATACATAAGAAATAAGCCATCAAGTAAAAAACAAGGGTTTTTTACTTGAGGATGGTCTCAGACCAGGATCATAGACCAGGGGATCTAGTTTTAACTAGATGATACTCATCATAGTTGCTGGTATAGGGCACATCCCCAACTGGGTAGCACCTCTGTACCAACAGGTTCATCACTTCTTGAGAACAAGCCTAAGCCTCATCTTTTAAAAACACTTAATCATTTTCCTAAATGATTTAGGAATCATCTATAATAGCATTCAACATCTATCATAAGGCAGAGCCTTTGATCATAAAAGTTTTACACCAAAAGCATCAGCCATAGCTATATCAGCTAGCAGTAAGGCATCATTACTCAAAAAGATTGAGCTCACAATCATAGCCACACAGATAGCCACACCAATTTAAACTTGCTCAACCAAGTGTTCTCTGACAGAGAACAACACCAACAAGATCAACAGAGTGACAACATAGCAAGGATTAGAGGTAAGAGAGAGCACAAAGAGGAGAAGTAGAAGAACTTACTCGAGGTCCTCATAAATTTATTTGAAGAGCAAGAAGAGAGGAGGCCAGTGACTGAGGGATGGCGGCACGGGGAGCACCCCGAGGGGGCGCTGTAACCCGCACCTGCACACAATAGTGTCGATCATGGAGGAGAAGCACCACAAGCACCACATCATCAACGGGGGAGCGCCAGAGCACGGAAAACCCTAACCCTAGCCTCATGTAGAGGGCAGCACAACCAGAGAAGAGGGCACCAACAACAAATCGGCTTGGACAGCGATGTTCAGCAGCATCGTCTTGGTCGTCCTGCACCGCGGCGGCAGCCACAACGGCCGTACTTGGTCGGAATCGTGCGCAGCAATGGCGACGACATCGGGCGCTAGGGAGGGCCGCGAGAGATAGGGTGAGAGAGAGTGTGCGCGGGGGGGAGGGGTACTAGGACGGTGGGCTGCCTAGTACAGCCAGGTGGTCATTAACTAGGCCGGTTAGGCCGGGTCTGGTTGGGCCGGGCCAGCCTAGTGGGATGGGCCCATATCTCAAAATACATATGTAAAAATAAATATTTTACAAATATACCCCTGAAACAAAATCAACTCCAGAAAAATAAATAAAAATACAAATAATATATTTATGAAATCAAAAAATATCCTTTATCCAATAAAAATACTAGATAGTAAATTTCAGCAATTAAATATAGATTTATTATTAAAATTGGATATATTCCTTTTGGGATTTTATAAAATTATGCAAAATAGTTAAAATTGAATAAAACTCATTTTTAAGATTCTAAAAGGAAGTACTATTAAAGAAAAATACTAGTTTGTATTTTTGAAAAGTAAATCATGTATAATAGAAATAAAGTCTTATTTCCTTAAGGGAATTTTAGTTAAATATTTAAAAGAGTTAAAAATTAAATAAATCCATTTTTAAAATCTTAAAAAATATTGGTTATTATAAAATTGCTAAATGTCAAAATAATATGAATTTGATGATTTCTTAAATAATGCTTTTCTTTTATTAATTAAAAGAAACTTAAAACCTATACAAGCTAGGTAAACACGCAAAGAAGAAAGAAAATAAATCATTGCATGACATTACTATGCATTGCATATTGCTTCTTTAAATATTGTCCTTACCGGGCAATAATGGTTTTCTGTAGCAATCGGAGCTCAAGGTCAGGTGGAAATATCCGACTCCACTACCTTGCAGTCATAAGGCAAGTTCATCACTTGCTCATGTCCTTTGAAGAGTCTTTATGAAAGTATTTGAAAATTGTGTGTTATCACCGATGTTCTAAAGAAGACAGAAAATAAGTATTTTCCCAAATAAATGAAATGCTATTATCATCCTAAGTGATGATAAATACTTAGAATTGCATGGGAATCTAAGATTCCAATTGCAAAACAACTAGGATTTAATAACCCATGAGATCAGTGATTCTAACATCGTATATTACGCGTTAACTATAAGATTTGGAATGGGACAGAGAAGTCAGCTGTATCTTCTTCCTCTCGCATGCATCCGGATGGCCAGGTCATGGCTGTTATCCTCATAGCATGCATTTATTGGTAATTCGTAGAGGATATGCAGTGTATGGGTGGGAACCCTCAACGTCCCACAATAGTTCTGTCATCTAACGGTTTATCGAACCAGTGCCGTAATTCAATATGTGGGCATGGAGTACACCAAGGGGACATGCGGGATCACGAAGTGGGCAGTGATTGGCTTGGATCATCTACTGGGCCCCACATCATGGAATTATAGATGGGAAAGTATGCCCGGTTGTGCAACAAGGAGTTGGTCTCTTATGGGTAAAGCAACGCACCTCTGCAGAGTGTAAGAATTGTGACAGGTTACTCCCTGTTCCAGGAAGGAGCTACAAATGCGGCAAGAAAGGAACTCCATGAAGTTCTGTTTAACCTGTGAAGGCTGATGGTCATAGTTTTTGATAATTAAAATCTTTGAAGAAATGTTTACCAAACTGCATAGTACCAAGGACTTATCATCCGAGGTGGTACATAGAGCATCAAACTTCCCACCTTGCATATAGTGAACTTGCTGGGTAACGCTGTTACTCAGCCTTTCCTTTGAACCCCTTGCTAGACTTTGAGGGACAGAAGGATGACCAGGTGTATGCTACGGAGGTCCAGAACGACTTCTACTATGAAGAGCCGGACCTATCCGGTGGAATCGAAGGAGTGGACTACGGGATACACTATGGAGCTGAAGACAACGAGTTAGAGTAGTTGTCAAGCCGTACTTTAGTTACCTAGGTTGAGCCGAGCAGCACGAACTCTATAGAATAAGATGTTGAGCTCACGTCTTTATTACCGTTGTGTTTTCTTCGTTCTTCCGCTGAACTTATGAAATAAGTTATTTGGTTTGTAAATTTGAACCTCTTGAAGTCTCAAACTTTTGGTATTGTAATAATAATGAAGTGTGTATGTTTATAATTTGGACCCACAATGTTTCTGTTGTACCACTCTGAGGGATGTGATATTTACGGAACGATGTCATGTCAACGACTATAGTGTACTACACGTGCAGTGGTATGCTGGGTCACTGCGGATACAGATGGACTCAAGGCGAGCCACGGGAGCATAAGTCTCTCCATAATCAATGCCTTCAATTTGAGAGAACCCTTGTGCTACCAATCTGGCCTTGTTCCTCACAACAATTCCATGTTCATCTTGCTTGTTCTTGAGTATCCATTTGGTGCCAATAATATTGCGTCACTCCTTGGGATTTTCTACTAACTTCCATACTTTGTTTTTCTCAAAGTTGTTGAGCTCTTTGTGCATTGCTTCTAGCCAATAAGAAGCTTGAAGAGCTTCCCACACTTTCTTTGGCTCCACCATGGATATATGAGCTTGATGCTCACCAAAATTCTTCAATTGAGCTCGAGTAGACATACCACTCCTTAGATCACCAAGAACATTCTCAAGGGTGTGCTCTCTTCTTTCTAATATTCTGTCCACTCTAGCTTTGCGACGAGTTTCGATCTCCAAGTTGTTCCTTATGGGGATCTCTTCATCATTTTGGTCCTCATCTTGACCATAAATTTGACCTTGATCAATAATGGGTTCAACTTCATCCACATGAGGTACAGGTTGATCTTGTTCTTGATCAGGCAAGTTACTTGAAAGGCTTTGAGATGATCTTGCAGCTGACTGAATAATTCTACCTTGAGCAACTGACTGCACGGGGCTGGATAATCTAGTCAAGGGAGAGAGTGGGCAATTCAGCCTAGCGCATTCAGCCTGATCATCATGGAGAGGGTTCTCAGCTTGTCTTTGGCTTGGGTCATCATTACCCTCAATAATAGGAGCTTGTTGAAGTTATGAAGATGAGGGCTCCACATGAGTAGAGCATAGTTCTTCTCGATCCACCACAAGGGGTTCCTCAATGGGGCGGATGAATCCCGCACCCATTCTTCTTATGGCATCTTGAGGTATTTCATCATGTACATCACAAACATCAACATGCCCCGCTTGGGGGCCATCATATTCTTCAAAAACCACACTACAAGATTCTATGACAATTCCGGTGAGTTTATCATAGATTCTATAAGTGTGGGAATTGAGACCATAGCAAACAAAATACCCTCGAAAGCTTTGTAATCAAATTTGGACAGACGAACACCTTTTATGAGATAGAAACACTTACACCCAAATGTCGCCGGATTGATGACAAGTACGCCATGAGGGGGTCCTCGAGGCGTGTGGAAGAAAGGGGTGTGAGACGTACGGTGTTCCGAGACGGTGTGCACACAAGTTTACCCAGGTTCAAATCCGCCAGCTTTGGACGGATCCTACTCCTACTAGCAATCTAGTAATACAGTAGAGCCGGAATATGGGTTACACGGGTTTCTCCTGTGCGAGTTGAGATTGTAGACTATTGTGAGGGTTATCAGGTGGTTCCCTAAAGGCTCTCCCTAGGATAGCTTATATAGATATCCGGCCTAGGGTTTACAGGAGAGACCTATCCGGCTACGACTAAGAGTCGATTACAGGGTATATCTTGGACTACAAGTAACACTATGGGCCTATGTCGGTAAGTCTTCTGGGCCTTCCCGTAGACAGACTAGACTCCGTATCTTCTCCCTGACTGGGCCGCCCGTGAAGCAAAGCTCTAACCCGAAGTGGGCCACCCTGGTCAGTGAGGAACTGTACGGATACCCAGAAAGTATATCCCCAACAGCAGCCCCTGGAACTCTCCGAGATCCAAAGTCGGATTCATCATCATCTAGATTGATCTTCGGCTTGCAGAATCTTGAAGGGTTCCTAAAACTTCAAAACAAAAGATATGATCCGGGTCTTAAAAAATAAGTCAGACCTATTGGGTATGTTTATCCAGATTTCCAGCTCGAAATTCAAACTAAGCCGAAACTTGGTCTCTGATGTAGTCTGACACTAGTCATGGTCAAGTCACGTCACTGATAGACATTTCCTGCCAGCACGACCGTTGGTGGGTCCGCCTTTCGTGGAACCGAGGCGCCGTTTCATTGCGTGCGTGGAGATCGAGGTGGCGTAATCATCGCGTGGGGGCTTCCCAGTCCTTTCCACGACGCGTGGCACGTTCACTGTAGCATTTACACGAAACTTGACGCGTCTGATGGATATAAGTGGTGTGGATTCCTTCCCCCATCTTCTTCACTAGTTCCTAGTGTCGTTTCCTTCTCCTCTATGCCTCCCATGAACCTAGTGCTCCACTGCCTCCATCAAAAAACACCTCCAGCGCCGCCCATCTAAGATCACTGGTGCACCGGAAAGAATGGCTTCCTCATCATCCTCCGGCTTGGCAGCGGCAACGGCGACGGCAGAGAAGGAGAGCCACCGTGGAGCGGCTTCGGCGAAACCGTCCCCAACCCCCGTGATGACGAGCGAGTGCATTTCGACACTCACCTTGATAGAGGTCTTTCTTTTCCTCCCTTGGATTTCTTTTCCAAGGTGATAGATCGTTATGGTGTTCATCTCCACCATCTGCCCCTGAACTACATCTTAGAGATGAGTGCATACGCCTATTTGTACGAGGGGTATCTCGGCATTAGGCCAAGCCTTACTATCTTCCGGTACTATTTTCATGTCCAGAGAAATTCCATTACTGCCGGTAATCCTTATATTACCTGTACCATTAGTTTTCCGGTTAGGCGTGAGCATGTTTATCCCCGAATCATGGCAAGTGAGGCGGTCAAACAATGGTCGTCCACTTTTTTCTATCATAAGGATATCCCCGCTCCCGGCAAAGATCATGCTTTGTCGGCTTTCATCGATGGAGCCGCCACGCCCCAATAGTCCCGGGATGAGGTCACTCCGACTCTCAGTGATGATCTATTTCTCGCCAAGAGACGGACCAAATATCTGATGAAGCACAGGGGCCTGAAAGGGTCCGACTTGGTTCAATGCTGGGTGGCTCGCCAGATCCAACCCCTTCAACATCATGGAGATCGGTTGACGCATTCCATCACGTCATCGAAGACAGATTCCCTCCACATCAGCTCCAAGACCTTAAAGCCGAAAGATTATGTATGCCAAGTCAAATGGCTGATAAGGGAGAAGATTGAGAGGAAAATTCCGGAGCTGTCCCTGGACATGCATACAGCGGAAAATCCTGTTGTGTCGGTAAACATCAGCAGTAACTCTTTTTATGTGTTCATCTTTATGTTATTTTTGCAATACTGAGATACTTTTCCTTTTTAGCTTGCTGACCTCCCCGAGTTAGAGTTCGCTCCTATCGAGGGATATCCTCCTGAGTTTTCTCAGGACGAGGGTGAATTGGTCCCAATGCCGGATGTCGTTCCTCGGAAACGCAAAGCTCCGACATTGGCCATCGGCACCAAAGAAGAGCCCATTGTGAAGAGGTAATCTTTACTCACAAGGCCTTTGTATTTTACTTGTAATTCATTGTGAGATGTAATGTTCTTTGTTCTATTATCTTCTCAGAGCTAAACAGCTCATCAAGGGCAAGGGGAAGGAAACTGCCTCGAAACCTCTACGCCAGTCGAAGCTCAAACTGGCTTCTCCTGCCGTGGCTCCTCCGAATCCTGCCCCTCAGCCTTCTACAGCGCTAGAGATTATTCCAACTTCGACTGTTGTAGAAGATCCGGCTAAACCATCAGAGCCAGCGATCCTTGAATCGCAATAATGTCACCATGAGTGACTCAGGTGTTGATAAGGGTGAACCCTCTTCGGGTAATGATCCCTCGGCAGAGACCTTTGCCGAGAATCTCCTGGACAATCCGGGACTTGCAAAACTTGGCCCATCTCGGAAGTCTGTGGAGGAGATCCAGCGGCTGGCTCGGGAATGCCTGGAGAGGCGGACTCTTTCTGCAGAAGAAGAAGCACAAGAAGCAGAGGATATCAAACACTCTGATCTTCTTGAACAAGTTCATCTTCGCGACGAGAAGATTAGGTCTGGTGCGCCTCCAACTGCGCCAGTGATCCCCCTAACTATCGCCGAGAAGGTTGCCACCGAAGTGAACACGAGTTTAGATAAACTCATTCGCGAACAATATGTAAGTCGGAATTCCAACTCCCATTTTCCCTTATTTCATATCATATCCTCTAGCCCCCAAGCATGAAGCTGGAAAATCAAATGCGGTTTTATGCTTCCTTAGGATGCCAAAGAATGAACTAGTGTAGCCCCCAAGGCTCGTGCTGATATTAGTAAAAATATTAGCCCGAGTCTTTAGTAGACTTCTGACTCTGGGTATTCTGACTTATAGAAAGTATATTCCTATAACCAAGATTTGTTGAAGAATGTTTGCAACAAGCTAAAAGAGATCAGAGCTCTCCGGCTTGAAAATGCGCAGCTGAAGGTTTCCAAGGATGAGGCCGAAGGTAAACATTCCGAAACTCAAACCTTGTCTTTTTTTTCATAGTCGAATTTTTGTTGAACTGTTGTTCTTTTGACTTACAACACTGGTAAAACAGTCTTCCGCTATGATCGAAGAGGCCGAGAATCTTAAGACCCTGGTGGTGGAAAACAAAGAACTTCGCCAAGAGCTGGATAAGCTTAAGGCAGATCATGAGAAGAGCATTGCTCAAATTCTCGAATCCACCTCCATGGCCACCGAGGAGCGTGATCGCAAGATTACGCTTCAAGATAAGAAAATCTCGGATCTCAGCAATGAGCTATTCAGAGAAAAGGACATTTCTAAGGCACTCCGAGCTGAACTCCAGAGTCTTCGTGAAGAGAAGGCCAATGTCAACGATGTCATCTTTGGTATGTTTCCCTTTTTCTGACTTTTCTGCATCTTCCGACTCTTTTAGAGTCCGGGTTTTACTTGACTTACTCCTTTGCATTATATGCGCAGGTCCTCTAAACTTGATGGACTCAGCCTCTACCGAACCTCGCACCCACCGGCTTACCCAAGTCGGTGATTTACTGCATGACTTCCGCCAATCCCTCGAAGATATTAGCGAAGTTCTTAAGGTTCCGGATATGCATAGCATGTATAGTTTTGAGGTGCGAGATAAGGCCAAGGATATGCCGCAGGTTGTTCAGGACTAGAACATGTCTTACGCGTGAACCGTAGCGCAAAACGCTCTTACCATGGTTATGAGCCACCATGGAAACATGGAGATCTGGCAAGTAACCATAGGGTACTGCAAGGTGGACGAAGACGGATAGGAGCAAGACATCAAGGCCATCATGGACTCCTGCGCCGGATATGGGTGCCACGTAGCTGATCTGACCAGCTACGACACTCCCTTCTTCACCCGTGTGGACACGCCGCCTCCGCCTTCCGAAGAAACAGCTGAAGTTTCCGACGATGATCAAACCATATTGGATTTGAACATCTCGGAACGTTATCAAGCCGAGGCCGATGTATCCAGCGGGCCGACAGCTCCTACCTCTCCTCCTGCATCATAGAGTACCAGAGGAACAATATGTTATTCTGAAAACAATTTGTGTTTGTAAATAAGAAGTACAATACTTTTCCTAGTGCTAAGTTTTAATTTATCTATTCAGCACTTTTGGCTTCGATATTATGTGCCTGAAATGTTTGCATAAGCACTTGTATTTTTTGTCTGCACTTATCGTTTATCTAGCTTTCCGCCTCGTCCCTTTCGTGAGCCGGCCAACTTTCAGCTCGGAAACTTTGCCGAGCAACGAAGCTCAATTGATAAACCAGTTTAAACTCGGAAAACAAAGCCGGCTTCCAGTACCAAAAATTCACTACTCGGAAAATGCCCGCATCCAGCAATCAGACAAATAACCAAAGTATAGACTAGAAAAATTAGATTTATACCCAAAGGTATCAATTTTAGAATCGGAAATCTAAACCAGAACAAACATGAGCATAAAGTACTTTCAAGTATTCTGGGATTTTCGACTGTGACATGATCATTCGGAAATAAGATGGTAAAAACTTCTCAGAAAGATTTTGAGGGAACCAAGACTTTATTTCTCATTGAACATGTACACCGATATGATTACAAAGAAAAATAAACTAAGAATAAAAGGGACGTGGCTGAGCAATATTCCATGGTCTGTTTAACTCATCTGGATTTGTACTTCCTCCAGCTCTCTTTCTCTTCTTAGTAGCAGGTTTCTCTTTGACTGTCCGCATATCAGTTAGGTAGTATGAACCATTGTGCAATACTCAACTAACTAAAAATGGCCCTTCCCATATTGGGGAAAGTTTGTGCTTTCTTTGCTGCACAAGTTGGAGAACCAAATCGCCCTTATTAAAAGATTGGTTTCTGACTCTCTGGCTATGATACTTCCGTAACTTCTGCTGATAGGCTGTTGATCTCATCTCGGCAATGACGCGAACTTCTTCGACTAAGTCGAGATCATTTTGTCGAGAAATTTCGGCATCCTCTTCAATATACGTGGCCACTCTAGGAGAAGTGTGAATCAAATCACTAGGAAGAACTGCTTCTGCGCCATAGACTAAGAAGAAAGGTGTATATCCGGTTGACCTGTTTGGAGTTGTTCGTAAACTCCATATTACAGAAGGTAATTCTTCTGCCCAAGCCCTCGCAGCACGTCGTAGTGGTGCTTTGAGTCTTGGTTTTAGGCCCTGTAAGATTAAACCATTTTCTCTTTCGACTTGTACATTAGCTTGTGGATGTGCGACTGACGCAATGTCAAGCCGGATATGTTGTTCATTGCAGAATTCGGCAAGCTCTCCCATAGAAAAGTTACTCCCATTGTCCGTGATAATGCTATGCGAATAATCGTATCGGATTATAACATCCTCAACAAATCTTCTGGTTGTTGCTCCATCACAACTGGTGAAGGCTTTAGCCTCAATCCATTTGGTGAATTTATCCACCATCACTAAGAGGTGTGTAAATCCACTTGGAGCCCGTTTAAACAGTCCTACCATGTCAAGCCCCCAGATCGTGAAAGGCCATGTTATAGGTATTGTTCGCAGCTGATAAGCCAGAACGTGAGCTTGTTTGGCGTACTTTTGGCAGCCCTTACATGTCTTGACTAGCCGTTCAGCATCTGTCTTGGCTGTAAGCCAGAAAAAAACCGTGTCAGAAAGCTTTTTCCACTAAAGATTTAGCTACAGCGTGGTGCCCACACTCACCTTCGTGGATCTCTCGTAAGATTTCCACTCCTTCTTCCAGAGATACACAACGCTGAAAGACCATAGATGCACTCCGCTTATAGAGCTCACCACTAATTATAGTATAGGCTTCTGCTCGTCGGATGATCTACCAGCTCAGAACTTCGTCTTCGGGTAATTTTCCGTCTATCAAGAAATCAAGATAGGCTTGAGTCCAGCTGGGAATCACATCCAGAACTGCTACTAAAGGTGAGTCGGATTTGGTCGGATATTCCTCATCAACTCCTTTTATAGAGGGAACTTTGAGGTGCTCTAGAAAAGTGCCATCCGGGACCTTTTTCAGGCAGAGCCTTGATAACCCACAAGTATAGGGGATTGTGTGTAGCCTTTAATAAGAGTGTCGAACCCAACGAGGAGTTAAAGGTAGGATACATGTTCTCTCAAGTTCTATCAACCACTAATACAACTCTACGCACACTAAACGTTTGCAATATCTAAGAAATAAAACTAGAGCAACAATACGAGTACTAGAGATAGCTTTGCATGATAATAAATAACAAGAAAGTAAAGTTAGTTGCTGCAGCAATAAAATACACTAAACTAACAGAACCATGAGTGTGGAATAGTGGTAGTAATTGTGGTGACTTTGTCCAAGTTTAAATAGCGAATAGATCAGGTTCATTGTCTTCGATGCAGTTTTCTATGTGGGAGAGGCTAGATATACATGCGCTGCACTACTTGGAAATACATGCACTATATGATTGGATTGTTAGCAAACATCTGTAAGTACTAATCAATGCATTAAGGTTTCCTCAACAATAGCCTTAAGTTTAATGGTCCTCTTACTCTCATACGTGCAACGTTCCGGTTTGCGTCCTCAGGTTTCTGTCACTCCGGCAGAACTCCCCCTTCCTTCAACACATACTACAAACCCTATAATGTTTAATCCATGCGCACACAAATATAATAGACACCAAAGGACTGTACCATATCAACATACAACTCTAATGAACCAAATGAAGGAAATATGTCCTGAGAGGCAATAATAAAGTTGTTATTATATATATTTCTTGTATATGATAGATGTTTATTTTGCATGCTATAATTGTATTGATAGGAAACATCAATACATAAGTATTTAATAAACAAAAAGGTTCCTAGTTATGCCTCTCTTATAGACTAGCTTGTTGATTAACAAGATGATCAAAGTTTCCTGATCATGGACATTGGATGTTGTTAATAACAAGTTCACAGCATTTGTGAAATGATGTGATGAACATTCATCCGAAGTATAGCATTACAATCAAGTCATTATGTTTATATTGCTATAACATCATACAAAGTAGTCTTAGTCCTTGGACCATGAGATCATGTTAATTGCTAACACTGGAAGAGTATCTTGATAACATCAAACGTCACACCGTAACAGGGTGACTATAAAGATGGGTTCAGTACTACGAAGGTGTTATGTTGAGGCTCATGGATCAAGAGTGGAATTTGTCAATCCAGATGACGGATAGATATACTCTGGGCCCTCTCGGTGATATCACATTAAGATAGCTTGTAAGCAAGTGATGTGATCACTAGAATGTTATATCACGGGAACGAGAAAAGAGTGCATGTCGGTAATGAGATCAAACTAGGTATTTGGATACCGATGATCGAATCTCGGACATGTATTATATCATGAGACAAAGGGATTAAATTGCTGACGTTAAAGGTTTTCACGATCATAGAAGTCATCGTTGAATATGCAGGAGTCAGTATGGATCTCCAGGTCCCGCTTCTGATTATTGATCTGAGAGGAGTCTCAATCATGTCTGCATTATTCGTGAACCTTAGGGTGACACACTTAAGGGTTGCCGGACACCATTTAGGAGCACATATGTTCCAGACAAAAGGTTTGCAAAGCGCAGGAAATGTTTCGATAGAAACAGGAATTGTTTCGATAGAAACCGGAATTGTTTCGGGTGAAATTGCAGAAAGTGGTTCTGCATGTAATATTGAAATGTTGCAAGGGGTTTTATGTGAATGTTTGTTAATTAAAGTAATTAACAAAATTCTGAATAAAATAAATAAAAGAGTTTTATTAAATGAGAGAGCATTGAATTTGGAGAAATTTAATGCATTTAAAGTGGAGACTTTAAAAGAGAATGTTAAGGGGAATTTTAATGTGGAGGGGTTACCACCACATGAATGGGGGAGGTGAGGAGTCACCCCCCCGTGCGCCAGCCATGGAGAGAGGGGGCACCCCCCCTCCTCCTATAAAAGGCCACCCATTCCCTCCTTCATCCTCACACCTCCTCGTGAAGGATCTCTCTACCCCTCTAGATATTCCCCCATGGTCTCGGATTAGCCAGATACATGTTCCCGGTGGCCTTGCGTCTGGAAGGAGTTGCTGCTTCCGCTGATTCGGTGGAGCGAGGAGGTGGAGGTTGTCCGGTGGCTTGAACGTGTGTGCAAGGACGGATGCCGCTGCTGATTTGCGGCGCTCGGACTTCCACATGATCTTGAGATCGGCAAGCGTACGACTACATCAACCACGTGTTCCTACTCGTTAACAAAACACGTTGTCTTCGAGGGTAAGTTCTCCATGGATGTATGTCCACCCGTTTCTCTGTATCTAGTAGATAGATCTTGGCGTATAGTTCTCATCGTAGGAAATTTTTTGTTTTCTATGCTGCGGACCCAACAGTGGTATCAAAGCCTGATCTATGCGTAGGTGCTTTGCACGGGTAGTACACATATGTTTATATGTGGGCGATGATGATCATGTTATTGCATCTTCTATGTACTTTGGATATTGGTGGATAGTGGGATGAAGCGGCCCTGACCAACCTTACATGTCATCGTACATGAGACCGGTTCCACGACTGACATGCAACTTGTTTTGCATAAGTGGCTGGCGGGTGTCTGTCTCTCCTACTATAGTCAATATCATATTTACAACGAGTTGCTAATAACTGGGTTATCCTCGTTGTGGTTCATGTTCGTAGGTAAGACCGGTTCTATCTCTGAAAGCCCTAAGCCACGTAAAACTTGCAATTGATAAATTAGAGGCGTCTAGTTTAGATCGTTGCTGGGCTAGTGTCTTGATATGGTATTGTTGTAAGTAGAAGTATGATGGATACTCTTACAACTCACTTAAGTGTAAGTTCCATAGACCTTGGCCTTACACACAAAGGAATGATAGATATCATACCACGATGCAAATGATAGAGTCAAATGCATGGACCATATCACCTCACTTCACACATTAGATGTTAGCATCTTATATTGCTAGTTTGGCGCTTTTGGTAGCATTTTAAGATGATCCCTCATTTAGATATCAAGATAAAATGTGTTCTTCCTTAAGTATGCACCGTTTTGTGGATCGTATTTTGAGGCATCACGTGATGATCGGGTGTTCTCGACTCTATGTTTTCATACAACGGGTGTAAGACAGTTTTACACACGCGAATACTAAGGTTCTTACTTGACGAGCCTAGCATGTACAGACATGGCCTCGGAACACGGACCGAAAGGTTAAGCATGAGTCATATAGTTGATATGATGCCTATATAGATACTTGCCTTTGAAGCTACACCGACTCACGTGATGATCGGACTTGGTGTAGTGGATTTGGTTCATGTAATCACCAAAAGGACACGAGGGATGTCGTTTTTGAGTGGGAGTTCATTAGTAATTTGGATTAGTTGAACTCAATCTATCATAAACTTAGTCTAAATATATTTTACAAATTCTGTTGTAGATGGCACCACCTGCTTTTAATTTCAATGTGTTCATGGAGAAAGAGAAGCTTGCTGCGAATGGTAGCAACTTCACCAACTAGGCTATGAATTTGAGGATTCTCCTCACTGCTGCACAAAAGCAATATGTGCTAGAGGCTCCGCTAGCCCCCCACTAGCTCCTGATACCCCTGACGAGGAAAAGAACGTCTATATAACTCGTCAGGAGGACCACAACTTATTTCATTGCGGCATACTGTATGGGCTAGAACCAGAACTTCGAAAACGTTTCAAAAATGGCAATGCCTTTGATACCATGGGAGAATTGAAAATGATTTTAGATACCCATGCTGCCGTAGAGAGTTATAATGCTTCTGAAAAGTTCTTTAGCTGCATGATGGAAGAGAACAGCTCCGTTAGTGAGCACGTACTCAAAATGTCTGGGTACGCCGATAAGCTTGTGTCCTTGGGAATAACGATTCCCATTGACTTAGGCATACATCGTGTTCTCCAATCTCTACCACCTAGCTACAAGAGCTTCGTGATGAACTATAATATGCAGGGCATGAAGAAGTCTCTTCCCGAGCTTCTGTCAATGCTTAAGACTGCAGAAGTGGAGATTAGGAAAGAACATCAAGTGTTGATGATCAATAAGACCACTGGTTTCAAGAAGGACAAGAAAGGCAAGCAGAAGGGAAATAAGGGCGGCAAATCTGTTGCCGTGCCTGAAAAGAAACCCCGAGCTGGCCCTAAGTCTGACACCGAGTGCTACTATTGCAAGGGGACTGGCCATTGGAAGCGCAACTGCACCAAGTATTTGGCGGACAAAAAGGCCGGCAAGGCAAACAAAGGTATATGTGATATACATGTTATTGATGTGTACTTGACTAGTACTCGCAGTAGCACCTAGGTATTTGATACGGGATTAGTTGCTAATATATGTAACTCGGTTCAGGGGCTGCGGAACAAGCGACAACTAGCAAGGGATGAGGTCACGATGCGGGTCAGCAATGGATCAAGAGTTGATGTGATCGCCGTCGGAACTCTGCCTCTCCATATGCCGTCAGGATTAGTTATAAACCTGAATAATTGTTATTTGGTGCCTGCACTGAGCATGAACATTGTATCCGGATCATGTTTGATGCAAAGTGGTTATTCGTTTAAATCTGAAAACAATGGTTGTTTGATTTATATGAATAATATCTTTTATGCTCATGCACCTGTGTTGAATGGTTTATTTCTATTGGATCTCGATAGTAGTATTACGCATATTCATAATGTTGATGCTAAAAGAATTAAACTTGATAATGATATATCTGCATATATGTGGCACTGCCGTCTAGGTCATATTGGCGTTAAACGCATGAAGAAACTCCATTCTGATGGACTTTTTGAATCACTTGATTTTGAATCATTTGATACATGTGAGCCATGCCTTATGGGCAAGATGACTAGAACGCCGTTTTCCGGTTCAATGGAACGGGCGACAGATTTATTGGAAATCATACATACTGATGTGTGTGGACCAATGAGTGTGTCGGCGCGAGGTGGATATCGTTATTTTGTTACTTTCACGGATGATTTGAGTAGATACAGGTATATCTATTTGATGAAACACAAGTCTGAAACTTTTGAAAAGTTCAAAGAATTTCAGAATGAAGTGGAAAATCATCGTAATAGAAAGATCAAATTTCTACGGTCTGACCGTGGAGGAGAGTATCTTAGTTACGAGTTTAGCACACACATGAAAGAGTGTGGAATAGTTTCACAACTCACGCCTGCCAGAACACCACCACGTAATGGTGTGTCAGAACGTCGTAATCGTACTTTATTGGATATGGTTCGATCTATGATGTCTCTGACTGACTTGCCACTGTCATTTTGGGGTTATGCACTGGAAACCGCTACATTCACTTTAAATAGGGCACCATCTAAATCCGTTGAAAAGACACCGTATGAATTATGGTTTAGAAACAAACCTAAGCTGTCATTTCTTAAAGTTTGGGGATGTGATGTTTATGTGAAGAAACTTCAACTGGATAAACTCGAACCCAAAGCGGAAAAATGCATCTTCATAGGATACCCTAAGGAAACGATTGGGTATACCTTCTATCACAGATCCGAGGGCAAGGTCTTTGTTGCCAAGAATGGATCCTTTCTTGAGAAGGAGTTTCTCGTGAAAGGTGTGAGTAGTCGGAAGGTAGAACTCAAAGAGGTTATTGAACCTTCTCTTCATGAAATGGCGAGTAGCGCAGCACCGGAAGTTGTTTCGGGGTTGACTTCACCTAATGAAGAGAGAGCTAATGATATTGATCATGAAACTCCGAAAGAGGACACTACCGAACCTCGCAGGTCAAGCAGGACACGTGCAACTCCTGAACTATACGGCAATCCTGTTATGAATTTCATGATTGATGAAATAGATGACCCTACGACGTATGAAGAAGCGATGATGAGCCCTGATTCCAACAAATGGCTAGAAGCCATGAAATCCGAGATGGAATCCATGTACGAAAACCAGGTTTGGACCTTGGTGGACTTACCTCACGATCGAAAGGCCGTTGAGAATAAATGGATTTTCAAAAGAAAAACTGATGCTGATGGTAATGTAACCATCTATAAGGCTCGACTTGTCGCAAAGGGGTTTCGACAAATTCAAGGAGTTGACTACGATGAGACATTCTCTCCCGTAGTGATGCTTAAGTCGGTTAGGATTATGTTAGCAATTGCTGCATATTTCGATTATGAAATATGGCAGATGGATGTCAAAACTGCGTTCCTCGATGGTAATATTGAAGAAGAGTTGTATATGATACAACCAAAGGGTTTTGTCGATCCTAAGGATGCTAATAAGGTGTGCAAACTTCAGCGATCCATCTATGGACTGAAGCAAGTATCACGGAGTTGGAATCTCCGCTTTGATGAGGTGATCAAAGAGTTTGGATTTGTCCAAACTTATGGAGAGGCTTGTATTTACAAGAAAGTGAGTGGGAGCAATGTGGCATTTCTGATATTATATGTGGATGACATATTATTGATTGGAAATGATATAGATCTTTTAAACAGTGTTAAAAGTTATCTAAACAGCAAATTTTCGATGAAGGACCTTGGTGAAGCTTCATATATATTAGTCATTAAAATCTATAGAGATAGATCAAGACGCCTAATTGGGCTATCGCAGAGTACATACCTTGATAAGATATTAAAGAAGTTTAATATGGACGATAGTAAGAAGGGGTTCTTACCTATGTTGCAAGGCAAGACATTGAGTAAGACTCAAAGTCCGGCTATGGCGGAAGAAAGAGAGATGATGGATAAGATCCCCTATGCCTCGGCCATAGGCTCTATTATGTATGCCATGCTATGTACAAGACCGGATGTGGCACATGCTATTAGTTTGACTAGTAGGTACCAATCTGATCCAGGTTCAGAACACTGGATAGCGGTAAAGAACATCCTCAAGTACTTGAGAAGAACTAAGGATATGTTTCTTATATACGGAGGTGAAGAAGAGCTAGTCGCTAAGTGTCATGTCGATGCTAGCTTTGACACCGATCCGGATGACTCTAAGTCTCAATCCGGATACGTATTTCTCTTGAACGGAGCAGCAGTTAGTTGGAGGAGTTCCAAACAACCTGTAGTGGCTGGATCAACAACGGAGGCGGAATATGTTGCTGCTTCAGAAGCGGCGCAGGAGACAGTTTGGATGAAAGAGTTCATTACAGAATTGGGTGTGGTTCACCGTGCGTTGGACCCGATGGTGATCTATTGTGACAACAATGGAGCCATAGCCAACGCAAAGGAACCAAGGTCTCACAAGAATTCCAAACATATTAAGCGCCGGTTTCACTCCATCTGCGAGCATGTCAAGGATGGAGATATAAAGATTTGTAAAGTGCACACGGACCTAAATGTAGCAGATCCGTTGACTAAAGTACTCCCTAGGGCAAAACATGATCAACACCAGAACTCCATGGGTGTTAGATTTATCACTATGTAAACTAGATTATTGTCTCTAGTGCAAGTGGGAGACTGAAGGAAATATGCACATGTGTGTTTAATAAACAAAAAGGGTTCCTAGTTATGCCTCTCTTATAGACTAGCTTGTTGATTAACAAGATGATCAAAGTTTCCCTATCATGGACATTGGATGTTGTTAATAACAAGGTCACAGCATTTGTGAAATGATGTGATGAACATTCATCCGAAGTATAGCATTACGATCAAGTCATTATGTTTATATTGCTATAACATCATACAAAGTAGTCTTAGTCCTTGGACCATGAGATCATGTTAATTGCTAACACCGGAAGAGTATCTTGATAACATCAAACGTCACACCGTAACAGGGTGACTATAAAGATGGGTTCAGTACTACGAAGGTGTTATGTTGAGGCTCATGGATCAAGAGTGGAATTTGTCAATCCAGATGACGGATAGATATACTCTGGGCCCTCTCGGTGATATCACATTAAGATAGCTTGTAAGCAAGTGATGTGATCACTAGAATGTTATATCACGGGAACGAGAAAAGAGTGCATGTCGGTAACGAGATCAAACTAGGTATTTGGATACCGATGATCGAATCTCGGACATGTATTATATCATGAGACAAAGGGATTAAATTGCTGACGTTAAAGGTTCTCACGATCATAGAAGTCATCGTTGAATATGTAGGAGTCAGTATGGATCTCCAGGTCCCGCTTCTGATTATTGATCTAAGAGGAGTCTCAATCATGTCTGCATTAGTCGCGAACCTTAGGGTGACACACTTAAGGGTTGCCGGACACCATTTAGGAGCACATATGTTCCAGACAAAAGGTTTGCAAAGCGCAGGAAATGTTTCGATAGAAACAGGAATTGTTTCGATAGAAACCGGAATTGTTTCAGGTGAAATTGCAGAAAGTGGTTCTGCATGTAATATTGAAATATTGCAAGGGGTTTTATGTGAATGTTTTTAATTAAAGTAATTAACAAAATTCTGAATAAAATAAATAAAAGAGTTTTATTAAATGAGAGAGCATTAAATTTGGAGAAATTTAATGCATTTAAAGTGGAGACTTTAAAAGAGAATGTTAAGGGGCATTTTAATGTGGAGGGGTTACCACCACATGAATGGGGGAGGTGAGGAGTCACCCCCCTGCGCCGTCCATGGAGAGAGGGGGCACCCCCCTCCTCCTATAAAAGGCCACCCATTCCCTCCTTCATCCTCACACCTCCTCATGAAGGATCTCTCTCCCCCTCTAGATATTCCCCCATGGTCTCGGATTAGCGAGATACATGTTCCCGGTGGCCTTGCGTCTGGAAGGAGTTGTTGCTTCCGCTGATTCGCTGGAGCGAGGAGGTGGAGGTTGTCCGGTGGCTTGAACGTGTGTGCGAGGACGGATGCGCTGCTGATTTGCGGTGCTCGGACTTCCACACGATCTTGAGATCGGCAAGCGTACGACTACATCAACCGCGAGTTCCTACTTGTTAAACAAACACGTTGTCTTCGAGGGTAAGTTCTCCATGGATGTATGTCCACCCGTTGCTCTGTATCTAGTAGATAGATCTTGGCGTATAGTTCTCATCGTAGGAAATTTTTTGTTTTCTATGCTGCGGACCCAACACCAAAGACGTTCAACCATTCAATCTAAGAACAAAGAAACTACGCAAACATGACTTAGATCATAGGATTATAACTTATAGTATCAAACACCATGTTTACATAGGACGGTACAGAGGTGTGTGGGAGGATGAACCATTGCATACTAGGAGGATTAGGTGATGGAGATGGAGGTGAAGATGGTGGATGGTGAAGAAGGTGGCGGCGGCGCGGGGGACTACTTTCCCGCTGCCGGTATCATGGGGCAGCACCGCCCCTTAGCCCCCTTCCTTCATGGCTTCTTGGGAGCCCTCCCCATGGAGATGGGATCCATGTGGGAGGCAAAAACTTGGCTTTGGTTGCTGCAAATTCATGGGTGGAGATGCCCTCGACGAATTAGGTTTCCTCCCTTTATATAGCTTCTCGGATTCCCGTCATCCCATCTTGGGCTATAGTAAATCGGGCATAAAAGGCCCGTCCGGACTTGGAATTAGCTAAATTTTATGTCCAGAACATTTGTTGCAAAATTTCCAACAACTTTGTAGTTTAAGAGTTTTCCGTTTAACGCGGTCTTCGACCTAAACGTGACCATATTCAAAAAGAGTTCTCAGACAGATTTCTGGAAAAATCCCAATTTGACTCCAACAAGGTTTCCACTTGTATTCTTGGTAATTCCTACACATCAAAGTGTAAAACAAGAACATTGTGCACTTTTGCAACTATTAGTAGGTTAGTCCAAATAAATCATAAACTTTATACAAAAAGGAGTGTCAAAATCATATTTTAAGCATGAAACCATCAAAAATTCGAGATAGTGCATCTGCTTCCTCATTTTCTATTCGAGGGATGTGTTGAACTTTAAACCCTTCAAACGATTTAGATAATTCATCCATGACAGCCCTATATGCCGCCATGTGCTTGTTGCCTTACAGATATCCGACACTTGTTGAGCAACAAGATCCGAATCTCCATAACACATTAAACGTCGGATGCCGATGTCCTTAGCAATTCGGATTCCATGCAGTAGTGCTTCATACTCGGCAATGTTGTTCGTCGTTGTGAAGTGTATCTGCAATACATAGAAAAGTTTATCACCTTGGGGTGACTTGAGCACCACGCCAGCCCCCGAGCCCCGAGTGCTTTAGACCCATAAAAATGCAAGGTCCAGTATTCTGACTCTGGCAGGGTCATACTCTCCATTGTCTCTGTCTAGTCAGCAACAAAGTTAGCGAGGATTTGGGTTTTGATTGCTGTACGAGGTTTGTACTCAATATCGAAAGTTGAGAGCTCTATGCCCCATTTGGTGACGCGTCCTGTAGCGTCACTATTGTTGATTATATCTCTCATGGGAGTTGTGCTCACCGCGATAATTGGATGTTCCTGAAAGTAATGCCATAACTTACGAGATGCTAAGAACACACCGTAAGCCAGCTTTTGATAATGCGGATACCGCTATTTTGATTTTGTTAAGACCTCTCTGAGATAGTAAGTCGGACGCTGCACCAAGTGTTCCTGATTTTCCTTCGGTCTCTCCACCACCATGATGATACTGACGACTTTGTTTGTCGCAGCAAGATAGAGCAACATCGGTTCCTGTGGTTCCGGTGCTGCAAGGATGGGAGAAGATGAGAGTACTGCTTTCAGGTCTTGTAGTGCAGCTTCAGCTTCGTCGGTCCAAACAAAATTCTTGGTCTTTTTCAGGAGCTTGTATAGTGGTGCCGCTCTTTCACCGAGCCGACTTACAAATCGACTGACTGTGGCAATGCAACCGGTTAGTCTTTGTACGTCCTTCAGGCGAGTCAGCCTGGAAATATTGAGTATAGCCTTGATTGTGTGTCGGTTTACCTCTATGCCTCTTTGAGACACGATAAAGCCTAACAATTTTCCGGCTGGGATTCTAAAGAAGCATTTCTTCAGGTTAAGCATTATGTTGTATTTTCGTAGATTGGCGAATGTTTCCTCCAAGTCGGAATCAGGGTTTCCTTCTTTTTGGACATCTCGCAATATCATCCACATATGCATGTACATTGCGTCCGATTTGATCGTGGAGGCAACACTGCATGGTGCGTTGGTACGTAGCTCCTGCGTTTTTCAGCCCAAAGGGCATCGTAACGAAATAGAAGGTTCTGAAGGGGGTTATGAATGAAGTTTTGACTTTGTCAGATTCCTTATCCGGATTTGGTGATATTCGGAATATGCGTCGAGAAAACATAGGAGTTCCGAGCCTGCCATAGAATTGATAACTTGATCAATCCTAGGCAAAGCGAACGGATCTTTGGGACAAGCCTTGTGCAAGGCAGTATAATCAACACACATCCTTAAATCAGTGGTGTCCTTTTTAGGGACCATTACAGGATTGGCCGACCACTTAGTGTGGATGACCTCTTCTATGAATCCGGCTAACTCGAGCCGTGCTAGTTCCTTAGCTATTGCCTTACGCTTTTCGTCGCCAAAACATCGTAGGGACTGTTTGATGGGTTTAGCGTTCGGGTGAACATTTAAAGAGTGCTCGGCAAGTTCCCTAGGTACTTCGGTCATGTCAGATGGCTGCCATGCGAAGATATCTTGATTTGCTTGGAGGAACTTGACAAGCGCGCTTTCCTATGCGCTATCTAGGCCTATGCCTATCTGGGTCACCTTGGAGGGGTCATCATCCTTCAACGGCGTCTTCTTCGTCTCTTCCGATGCCTTGAACTCCGGATTCAGCTTTGTCACCTCCTTTGTCGCGGGCATCTCGGATGGATCTATGGTCTTCTTGATCTCTTGGTACTCCTAGGCGTGCAGCACGGCTTCAACAAAGGCGACATTTCCATCCTCGCATTCTCGCGCTTTATTCGGTTCTCCTCTGATGGTGATCACGCCGTTGGGACCTGGAATTTTCATCATATTGTAAATGTAACACGGACGAGCCATAAAAGCCCAGTAATTCGGACATTCATATATAGCGTGGTATGCGCTCTTGAACGGGACCACTTCGAAAGAAAGTGTTTCCGTCCGGTAGTTCTTTGGAGTTCCAAAGGTAACAACCAAAGTGATTTCTCCCAGGGAATTTGCTTGTCTTCCTGGGATAACTCCGTGATCATCACAGAGCTGTAGTTCCGCTGGGTCTCCGAGATCTTCATCCGGCGTAGCGTTTCGACATATAGAATGTTGATGCTACTGCCATCGTCCATAAGTGGATTGATGACTAAGGCGTACTTTCCTCGCATGTGCAACTTAGGCGGATGATCAACGCAGTCAAAGGTGATTGCCACTTCCGACCAGTCCAGGAATTGAGGGACAGTCGGAACTATTGGGTTGACCTCATGTAGAACTGCTTTCTTGACCTTTGCTGGTTGAGATCTGAGGAAGGTGACGTAAGTGTCTTTCTTTGTCTGGAAATTCTTTTTCCCTTCCGGGTTGGGATTTGAAGCATCGGCTTCCTCCATGTCGGAATAATCCTTGGTCTCTTTATCCTTTTCGGGATTCTTCTTTCCCTTCTTCCGCTTAGCCCTGTAGCCAGCGATATCATCTTTCTTGACATCGTCATTGAAACGACACTTGGTGTTTGTGTGGGACGAGCCCCCATTGGCATCTAAGTGATGCACACATGGGTTATTGGCAATGTCGGCACAGGAGTAGGTTTTGCCGGCTTATTGATCTCCTCTACCCTGGACTCTTGATGTCCCGCGACCGCGTCCATGGCCACCGCCGCGCCCTCCTCGTCCTATAGACCTGAAAGTAGCAGTGACCACTGCTGTTTCCGCGTTGGGCTTTTCTTCCGAGGTGTTCTTGCGCTTTTGAGCTTGCTGCTTTGGTTGTTTTCCCGATTGTGGCACAGCTAGGGCGTTAAGTAATCCCTCTGCATCGTCGTCAGCATCTGTATACTTGCTTGTTGTTTCTATCATCTCTCCCAAATCAGTGACCTTGTCACACTTCAATCGGTGACGTAGTAAACCAATTGGGAGTCCTGCAATGAAATCTTCAATCGTAGTTTGGTCATTTACTCCTTCACAGGAGTTCTTGGTGTCGATCCATCGTCTGAGATAATCCCGACAAGTTTCTCTGGCTTTCTGGGTGCAACGCTGTAGGTCTCCTACCGTATAGGGCCTCCGATACGTGCCTTCGAAATTCCGAAAGAACGCACTTTGCATGTCATACCAGTTGTGGATGGTGTTCTCCGGAAGCTCATTGAGCCATGATCGTGCCATCTTTCACAACATAAGTGGGAGATATCGGGTCACGACCAGGCTATTTCTGCCTTTGGCGATACAGCAAGCTTGGAAAAAAATCCTAAAGCCCAGTATCAGGCCGAGCTATACTGTCGTAGGCTTGAATGTGTCTTGAGATAGCTAATCCTTCCAGGAATTTTTTAGCTCTTATGCGTGCTCTGAAGCACTTTGGGCCCACGTATATCATCGGTTTTGTAGCACCGCGCCTCTATGTTGGAGTTGATCATGTGCCTTGCGTCACTTGGGGATAAAGATCATCCCGAATGACGGCTGTGGCTGCGGTGGCTTGGATCCGGACTTCGGCTTCTCCCACCACCTCCTCCACCACGACGCCCTCCTTGGCCTCCTTGGGAGCCATTGTGATGGCTACTTGACGGAGAGGGTGGAGCAGCTGGATGATTTCCGGCTGATCGCCGGCCTCCATTCGGAGCATCGTTATTCCTGTTCCGGGGAGGATCTTCATTACGAAGAGCCAAAGGGGACCTAGAAATTTCTTCTGCCTCTATCATCACCGTTGGGGTGGGTGGGGCAGGTTCAGCGAATCAGATGTACACATCGATCTCGCCGAAAGACATGATGGTGTAGGCAGTCACGACCCCCCTATCCAGACTCCAGGTCTCGTCGAGCACGATGAGAGGGACATTGCTGGCATAGAGGATGCGACCGATGGCGATAGTCTCGCTGATTCCAATTCTTGCAGATTCCGCTCGGAACGCAGATCCGAAGCTCACTTGCCCCACGATGGGCACCAACTGTCATCGGATTGATGACAAGTACGCCATGAGGGGGTCCTCGAGGCGTGTGGAAGAGAGGGGTGTGAGACGTATGGTGTTCCGGGATGGTTAGCACACAAGTTTACCCAGGTTTGAATCCGCCGGCTTTGGACGGATCCTACTCCTGCTAGCAATCCAGTAATACGGCAGAGCCGAAATATGGGTTACACGGGTTTCTCCTGTGCGAGTTGAGATTGTAGACTATTGTGAGGGTTATCAGGTGGTGCCCTAAAGGCTCTCCCTAGGACGGCTTATATAGATATCCGGCCTAGGGTTTACAGGAGAGACCTATCTGGCTACGACTAAGAGTCGATTACAGGGTATATCTTGGACTACAAGTAACACTATGGGCCTATGTCGGTAAGTCTTTTAGGCCTTCCTGTAGCCGGACTGGACTCCGTCTCTTCTCCCTGACTGGGCCGCCTGTGAAGCAAAGCTCTAACCCGAAGTGGGCCACCCTGGTCAGTGAGGAACTGTAAGGATACCCAGAAAGTATATCCCCAACACCAAACACCCGGAAGTATGAAATGTTAGGTTTGTTACCGATGAGTATTTCATTCGGTGTCTTGTTCAACTCTTTGCGAAGGTAGAGCCGGTTTGATGCATGGCACACGGTGGAGATTGCGTCTGCCCAAAAATTGTAAGGAGACTTAAACTCTGCGAACATAGACCTTGCCATATCCATTAAAGTCTAGTTCTTCCTCTCAGCTACACCATTTTGTTGTGGGGTATATGCAACGGAATATTGATGTTTTATCCCCTCATCACTAAGAAAACCATTTAAAGTGTAGTACTTGAACTTGGTCCTGTTGTCACTTCTTATTGTTAGCACGGGCACACTGTATTAATGTTGAACCATATTGACGAAGTCGATAAAGTAATGTTGGGTCTCACTCTTCAACTTGAAGAAATATCCCCATGAATATCTTGAGTAGTCATCAACAATCACCAAGCAATATTTCTTCCCACCAAGGCTAGCATGAGATGGAGGACCAAAGAGATCCACATGAAGGAGCTCCAAGATCATCTTTGACTTTATAATGTTATTTGTCTTATGGGGAGAATCATGCATCTTCCCTTCAACACAAGCCCTGCAAACATGACCTTTGGCAAAACAAACATTCTCCTTTAGTCCCACAATATGGACACCCTTGTGGAGGCTTTGCAAAGTTCTCAAATTGACATTGGCTAGTCGGCGATGCCATAACCACCCCACATCGGCCTTTCTGAATAAACACATCGCACTTGTAGTGGTTTTTCCCAAAAAGTCCACCACATACAAGTCATTTTCGACGTACCCAACAAAAGTGACCTTTAGAGTCTTGCTCCACAAGAGGAACACAATATCACTAGATGGATAAGCGCGCTTCGCTGCGCCATCTATAGTGCGTTCTGACACTTGGTGGTATGGTTACTTGCAAATGTTTTCTGATATAGGTATTTTTGGGGGGTTTTTAGTGTCGTTGATAAACAAATACGCCAATAGGTTGTAGATGGTTGTGGTCAAGTAGTCTCAAAGAAACAAAACTAAGGTTGTTCTTCAAGAAAAGCCACTTGATCTTTCTTCCGTGTGTCGTCCTTATCGCCACCCCATCTTCTTCTTAGCCTCTGCCTCCAAGCTCGACCCGAAGCACGAGAAACAGCTCATCCAAGAGCACCTTCTCATGTCGGAAGCCTCCTGCTCTGACAATCGAAATCGAAAAATATGTTGTAGTCTGTATGCTGCACCGTTGGTGACCTGCCCTCATGCAGTCATGTCGCAGTAGACTGCCGCCGACGCCTCCCCCACATACGCCATCTAGATCTAGCCACCACCACGGGATTGAGAGAGAGGTGATGGCGTTTTCTTAACAGAAGAGGAGAGGCGTTGCAGTTGATGCAGCGAGACAAAAAGGATCGGATACGACCCAAATTTATCACTGAAGTAGGCCCTCCTCACACGCAAAAGAACAAGCCACCGTGCGCGGCACACGCCAACAACCAGAGTTACCACACGCGGAAAATCAGGGTGCGAGTGGGACGGTTCGCGGGAGCCTGCTTACACACCACATACGCTTGCAAAGGATAAGCGGGACTTCACGAAAACTCGTAAGAAGTTTCGTGGAGGCTGTATTTTCCCAGTTAGTCCTACATAGTATTACTTCTTTCGTCTCAAAATACATAAAATACATATGTAGATTTGTCTAAATTTTGATATATGTAGACACTGGTATGTAGGTACATTCAAATTTAAGCAACTTCCTAACATTCTATTTTGAAACATGTGACGTAGATTTGTATTTATTTGGATATATCTACACACTATTTAGTATATACGTACATTCAAATTTAAACAATTCCCGACTTCCTATTTGAGACGGAAAAAGTATAATGTATTAGTATACGTATATGCGTGTAGGTAGGTGGTCTAAAACTTGTATTAGCAGCTAAGCGTACATGCGGTCAAAGCATTTTTTTAAATGAGCATATATTAATATCACACAAATAGCAATTACACCCAGTATTTGCAATAACACATACTCTAATGGCAATACAGATGCACACAACCGAAAAAGAAGAACAATTACAAAAAAGAAAAGTCCCGCTGCAGGAATCCAAACCTTAGCAGCTGCGACACTACCACCACCAAAACAACACCAGAAGTCCAACCCTCCAAAAGAGACGCCTCCAAGAAGGAAACAGTGCACAAGCGCTGTCATCCCCGATCAAAGATCTAGGTTTTCGCCCTGGAGAAAGTCCTCGCTCGCAAAGCAATGCCTTCTGCAAGGCCATTGCCACGCACAACCAAGGAAGGCCAGACCTTGGGTTTTTCACCCTGCAAGGTAATACTGTGAACTCCTCTTGTGATGTCGCCCCCTCTAACAGACCCTGCTGCGAGTCACATATATCCAAGTTAGATCCTCACGCCATAAAGACTCAATCCACCATAGCTCGCCCACATGTCTCTGGCTTCATGACATTCTCCGCATCTGACTTTACCATGTGTATCGTCAAAGACATGTCGCATGATGGTAACAGGTAGCAGAGCTTCACTGCGCTCCCACTTAAACCAAACGGCCAACAAAAAATGTTGGGGATATACTTTCCGGGTATCCTCACAGTTCATCACTGACCAGGGTGGCCCACTTCGGGTTAGAGCTTTGCTTCACGGGCGGCCCAGTCAGGGAGAAGAGACGGAGTTCAGTCCGGCTACGGGAAGGCCCAGAAGACTTACCGACTTAGGCCCATAGTGTTACTTGTAGTTCAAGATGTACTCTGTAACCGACTCTTAGTCGTAGCCGGATAGATCTCTCCTGTAAACCCTAGGCCGGATATCTATATAAGCCGTCCTAGGGAGAGCCTTTAGGGCACCCTCAATAGTCTACAATCTCAAATCGCACAGGCGAACCCTTGTAACCCATATTCCGGCTCTGCCGTATTACTGGATTACTAGCAGGAGTAGGATCTGTCCAAATCCGGCGGATTTGAACCTGGGTAAACTTGTGTGCTCACCGTCCCGGAACACTGTACGTCTCACACCCCTCTCTTCCGCACGCCTCAAGGACCCCCTCATGGCGTACTTGTCATCAATCCGACGGCAGTTGGCGCCCACCGTGGGGCAAGTGAGCTTCGGATCTATGTTCTGAGCGGAATCTGCAAGAATCGGAATCAGCGAGACTATCGTCGTCGGTCGCATCCTCTAGGCCAGCGACGTCCCTCTCGTTGTTCTCGACGAGACCTAGATTCTGGCTGGGGAGGCCATGACTGCCTACACAATCATGTCTTTTGGCGAGATCGATGTTTACATCGGTTTTGCTGAACCTTCCCGACCTACCCCAGCGGTGATGATAGAGGCAGAAGAATCTTCTGGATCCCCTTTGTCCACGGAGGCGGCAGAGTTCTGGATCTCAGAAAACCCTAATCCCACCTAGCCCGCACCAATTGCGGATATAGTGGAGAAATCCGAGCCTGGAGAAGACCTAGCGGCCCAAGTCGAATCTAGAGTGGATCTCCTTGTAGAGACCGAATCCCAGATCGACCTACCCGCGAAAGTCGAAATCTAGGAGGAGCATAGCAACGACACTGATTCCGGCTCTGGCGATGCCTGGAAAGACAAGCCTTTCCTAAGGTACGTGCTGCGGCGTATGATAATGCAAAACTCAGGCGTAGACACAATTCTCGAGACCATCAAAAGTTTCGACGAGGCTAATCGCGAGAGCCGCAGGTACCTCAGGAGGAACGCAACACACTTTGTCGGATACATGGGATCCGGATCCGGCTCTGCCGATTCTAGAGATAACACCGACTCTGTGCTGGAGGCAATTGGAACAAACGTCGACGTACCCGCATCCTCGGATGAATCGATGACGTCGGCAGATTTCCGAAAGTTCTCCGCGGAGTATGAATAGGAGTACAACTCCAAAGCTGCAGAGGAAGGAGAAGCCATGGATGAAAGATCCGGGGAACACTCTCCCAAAGGGCAGGATGACATGGAAGTCATAGATAATCCCGAAGTCCAGATGTCCGAAAGTATCGATCAGAGCTTGACTCTGGGAAACGGACCCAAAGCCGTCTTTGCTACCGGCGCTGCCAAGAAGGCAAAGAAGAAGAACAAGACCCTGGCAAAAGACCCTCTGACAGAGGAGGTGATTGCCGAGGAATATGAGGAAGACTCGGATGGAGCACTTATCCCAGAAGAGCCGAAAAAAGAAGAATCGATGGATGGACACGTGATCACTGAAGGTGCGTGTAAACTCATCGATGTTGCATTAACCACACCTATCCCTACAGCTATAGAACTTACTACTAAAGAGCTGGATGAAAGGGCCCAAGCCCTAGAAGCGTGTCGTCAACAACTCCTGGATGATGCCAAAAACATCGAGGAGGAAAAGAAACGCATGGCAACTAAGGATTACATGTCTCGGTTGCATCAGAAGACACGGAAACGTTACACACGTGACGGTAAATTTCCGGAAGTGAACAGGGTCCTCTTTGAAGGAGATCCGGGGATGCCTCGTCTCGACAGCAAAGGAGATCTGGTGTACCCAACACTGGTACAGAACACTATCGCAGCTCGAGATATCCTGTCAAATAACCCAGGCCCAGAACAGGTTCGATTGGGCATCAAGCTACTCACCAAGGGTTTGGAGCAACAGATGGCTACGAAATTCGGAAGTGGAAAACTGGTTTCCAAATCCGACCAATGTCACATGGACTCAGTCTGGAATGATATAAGGCCCCAGCGTGTTCTTGAACAGCATCACCGTTTCGACCGACAGGAAGACAACTACTCTAGAACCGGATCAACAGGACAGCATAATAGATCTGCACATGACTGGAGCAACGTCGCTCCAGCGGCCGAGCAAGAGGCCATTGCTCCACTGTATCTGAGGAATCCTCCCCGACGAGAGTCGAACGATCGAAGGGGAGAAGATAAAGAGAAACATCGGGAGAAGGATCGTCAAAAAATGCCACCTCCTAGACATGCAAACCGCCCGGCTGAGCCTCACCGTAGTGGGAATGATGGACGAAGGAACGACGGAAACCATGCCGGGGCAAGCCGGCAGGGGGCTCGTCATAGTGAAGACCCTCCCCGAAACCGGAATAATGACGCTCCGGATGGAGGCCGACGAACAGCCGGAAACAATCCAGCTGTCCCACCCTCTGCACCAAGCAGTCATCACAACGGCTCTCAAGGGAGACAAGGAGGACGACATGGTGGAGGAGGTGTTGGAACAAGCCGAAGTCCAGCTACGATCTCTATCCCCGAACGACACATGGCACAAGATCAATTCCAACATAGAGGCGCAGTGCTACGAAAACGATGATATCTACATGGGGCCAAAGTGCTTCGGACCACGTATCAGAGCTACAAGATTCCCGGAAGGATTTGCTATCCCAAGACATATCCAAGCGTCCATTCCCCCATGTTGCTAACCACCAGAGCAAGCGTTCTTTTCTGCAAGGTAAGCACACGGGCCCTGTAAGTTTATCATTTCGCTGGTTCGCTTGGGCCTCACGCGGATGCGGCACCCCGCCTTCCGGTTACTTGGGCTTCTCCTAGGCTGGCCTTGGGCCGACTACCACGTGAGAGCACACACAGATTCTGGGCTAGGCCATCTTTCTCCGGTCGAGCGGCTCCAGTTTTTTTATTCTTTTATGTATTTGTTTTTATCTTTTTATTGATAACTCCAAATTGAGTCAAATAAAATTTAGACAACTTGTAAACTTTCATAGAATATTTTAAGAATATTATGGAAAACTTTTCATTTCTAGAAAAAATACAAGAACTATGGTCAATAGAGATTTTGGACCGTTTTTGAATTTTTCATGTCTGTTTCAAACTATGGTCAAAATGGCGGGCACGAAGGTTGAAAGATAGGGGATGATCCTCGCTAAAAATGCATCGGATCTCTAAAGAAACATCGCATTGTGAGATTAAAAATTAGATCATGTAGCTATAGTTCAAACCGGACCCACTTCCTACCGATTCGGCAGACATTTGTCTTTTTCGCCATGGGTGGACGGAAAGGATTGAGATATCCTACTTGGGACATTGTCCATGTAAGGTTGTATAGTATTTTTGAAAAATATGGTGGTAGCATTTTGAATTAACCATTTGGTGGTTGCTTCACAAAACGCCCTGTTTTTGCCACTCAAAAAATGGAAAATGCTTTTTCTGTGCGACGAAAATGAAAACTTCCTCCTACAACATTGTTCGCCATCCCAAGATGCAAATACATGCATAATATGGGCACATTATCATAAATTATGTCGCGATTCTAGCCATAACATTGGTCGTTTGACCCAAAAGCCATGAAACCTCGAACATGATAGGTCATTTCTGTGAAGGTTTTTTCGAGATGTTCGCAATATACCAAGTTTGGTATTTTTCCTTGAAAATATGTCACGTAATATGACACCACGCGAAGGTTTTACATTGTTTGGACCATTTTTGAATTTTTCATGCCTGTTTTAAACTATGGTCAAAACAGCGGGAAGGAAGGTTGATAGATAGGGGATGATCCTCGCTAAAATTGCATCATATCTCTAAAGAAACATCATATTGTGAGATTAAAAATGTTTTTTTCAAAAAATCATGAGCATAAGATCATGTAGCTGTAGTTCAAACCGGACCCACTTCCTACCAATTCGGTAGACATTTTTATTTTTCGCCTTGGGTGGACGGAAAGTCTTGAGATATCCTACTTGGGACATTTTCCTTGTAAGGTGGTATATTATTTTAGAAAAATATGGTGGTAGCATTTTGAATTAACCATTTGGTGATTGCTTCACAAAACGCCCTGTTTTTGCCACTCGAAAAATGGAAAATGCTTTTTCTGTCCGATGAAAAGGAAAACTTCCTCCTACAACATTGTTCGCCATCCCAAGATGCACATGCGTCCACAATATGGGCACATTATCATAAACTATGTCGCGATTCTGGCCATAACATTGGTCGTTTGACCCAAAAGCCATCAAACCTCGAACATGATAGGTCATTTCTGTGAAGGTTTTTTCGAGATGTTCGCAATATACCAAGTTTGGTATTTTTCCTTGAAAATATGTGACATAATATGATACCAAATGAAGGTTTTACATTGTTTGGACCATTTTTGAATTTTTCATGCCAGTTTCAAACTATGGTCAAAACGGCGGGCAGGAAGGATATATAGGGGATGATCCTCGCTAAAATTGCATCGGATCTCTAAAGAAGCATCATATTGTGAGATTAAAAATGATTTTTTCAAAAAATCATGAGCATTATATCATGTAGCTGTAGTTCAAACCGGACCCACTTCCTACCGATTCGGCAGACATTTGTCTTTTTCGTCATGGGTGGACGGAAAGGTTTGATATATCCTACTTCGGACATTGTCCATATAAGGTGGTATAGTATTTTTGAAAAATATGGTGGTAGCTTTTTGAATTAGCCATTTGGTGGTTGCTTTACAAAACGCCTAGTTTTTGCCACTCGAAAAGTGGAAAATACTTTTTCTGTGCGATGAAAAGGAAAACTTCCTCCTGCAACATTGTTCGCCATCCCAAGATGCACATGCGTGCACAATATGGCCACATTATCATAAACTATGTCGCGATTCTGGCCATAACATTGGTCATTTGACCCAAAAGCCATGAAACCTCGAACTTGATAGGTCATTTCTGTGAAGGTTTTTTCGAGATGTTTGCAATATACCAAGTTTGGTATTTTTCCTTGAAAATAGGTCACATAATATGACACCACGCGAAGGTTTTACATTGTTTGGACCATTTTTGAATTTTTCATGCCTGTTTCAAACTATGGTCAAAACGGCGGGCAGGAAGGTTGATAGATAGGGGATGGTCCTCACTAAAATTGCGTCGGATCTCTAAAGAAACATCATATTGTGAGATTAAAAATGATTTTTTCAAAAAATCATGAGCATTAGATCATGTAGCTGTAGTTCAAACCGGACCCACTTCCTACCGATTCGGCGGACATTTGTCGTTTTCGCCATGGGTGGACGGAAAGGTTTGAGATATCCTACTTGAGACATTGTCCATGTAAGGTGGTATAGTATTTTTGAAAAATATGGTGGTAGAATTTTGAATTAACCATTTGGTGGTTGCTTCACAAAACGTCATGTTTTTGCCACTCGGAAAATTTAAAATAGAGACAGCCAATCAAAAAAGAGAACAACACTACCCACAGATCACCCTACTGAAATAGATCTCAGCCATCCACATTGCCTCCATCCAACGCCCAAAATTTCCACAACCCCTCCCCTGCCCCCTTGCCGAAAGTCTGAAATGCCCTACGATTTCTAGTTACACCACAAAATGATTCGGGGAATTTCTGTAAATTCCTCCACCCCTTCTCACCACGACACCAGCCAAACTTCCCTCAAACCCTAATCCCCTCATCGACCAAAACTACAGCCGCCCCTCTCCACCTCCCGACCCCTCCGCCACTGATCCAACGCTGCAGCGCTGCTACCCACGATCCACAGTCCCACACCACATCTCCCCAGTGCCACCGCCGCCCCCTCGGCTGCCCCGTCCACTCACTCGCTCCCCAAGATCTCCCTCGATCCAGATCCATTCTACCCTGACGCCTCCGTCCTCGCGAAGTTGCGATCCAGATCCCTGCCAACCTGCCGGTGGCCACTCCGCCTGCTCGCTGCCGCCATAGATCCCCTCCCCCATCTAGCCTCTTCCCCCTCACCGTCCCATACCTAACATGCTGCGGGAAGGAGACACATTCTCGCCTACGACATCATCAACAACGACGGGCTGCTACTTCCCGACCCGCTGCGCGGGGTAGAATACGCCGGTGAGGACGATGGTCTCCAACCATCCCTCAAGTACAAGCTGTACCGGTTCGACCAGACACCATGGCTCCCTTCCGAGCTATGCATTTCTGTCCACGCCACCGGTGAGGAGGTGGCCGCCGCTGTCCACCGCCAGGGTCTCGTAGGAGGAGGTCGTGGTCATCACAGGAGGAGGGCTTTGCTCGGTGAGCTTCGAAATCACCCCCTTTGTTCCTGCTATGCCATGGTAGGATTAGTACCTGCTACAATCTGAATGCAACCTATGTTTCCTAATGACTCTCAAGTTGGAAGCTCGAGATGGCAGTAATGTTATTGAGTTCTAGACTTATTTGTGTAGTTGTTTATTCTTCTCGTTTTAGATCAAAAACTTACCCAACATATACACAATTGACAGGTTCCTTGAAGGGAGCTGCAGCTCGTCGGGATTTCAGTTCTAGACTTATTTGTGTACTTGTTTATTCTTCTCGTTTTTCATTCCTTCCTCTTGACTTTATAAGAGTGTTAGTACCGCATCTGCTCTCGTGTGGCGAGCTCAAGTGTTGAAATCATTGTATTTTCTTGCAGCAGCATCCATCTGTGCTCATTGAGATGAAGAAAACCTTCTGCTACCATGCGCGTTGTCCATGCCAAGTCCTCGGTGGAACCACCTTGCGCCATGGCTGGCCGCCTCAAGGAGGAGCAGGGGCTGAAGGCTGCAAAGCGGGGAGGGGGCAGGTGGCGAACATCATCGACAACATCTACAGAGCCGCTATGGGAAGGCACTTCGCCACTCTGTGGATCGACTATGAGGTAGTCTTACTCACGTGCATTGATCGTGAAAGTTATCCTGATTACGAGTGCATTAGTTGATCATATCTGGTATAAATGCAATGTTAAAGTCATGCAATTCCTAAACTAGTAGATGTGTATATTGAGTTCTTGTATAGCAGTTGTTGTTTAAATGTGACATACTAGTCAGAGATTTTGATTGATATGTTTAAATGTGATGACATACTAGTTCCGGGCCATAGGGATAGCTTAGCTAGACGGGCACTGATGGCTCAATGCACGGCGCCCAGAAAATTGCTTGAAGGCAGTGTTGATATAGAGCTCGTTGGGAACCCCAAGAGGAAGGTATGATGAGCACAGCAGCAAGTTTCCCTCAATTATGAAACCAAGGTTTAATCGAACCAGTAGGAGCAAGGAAACACCTCAAAGGTGTTACTAGCTGAGCTTTGGCAGGGCGCACTACCGGTGCTAGTAGCAACGTGGAGACCTGCACAACACAACCATAGAACTTTGTCCCCAACTTGCGATGAGGTTGTCAATCTCACCGTGTTTTGCGGAAAACAAAGGATTAAACATATCGAATGGAAAGAAGTAAAAGTTTGCAGAAAGTAAACACAAAGCAGTAAAAGATTGTAGATTGTATGTAAAGAAAAGGACCGGGATCCATAGTTCACTAGAGGTGGCTCTCGTTAAATAGATAGCATGCTAGGTGAACAAATTACAGCGGGGCAATTGACAAACACCGAGAAAGCAATACATGCATATACTAATCATCTTGACTCCTTTGAGACTTGATTGGGCATTACAACATAATACATAGACCGCCATCCAACTGCATCTATGACTAATAATCCACCTTCAGGTTATCATCCGAACCCCCTCCAGTATTAAGTTGCAAGCAACAGATTATTGCTTTATGAACTACGTGTAAAGTAAACAATATGATTGTTCTATGAACAAAGGATTGTTGTTTTCTCCCTAGTAGCAACATCACATCTAGTACCTTAGAGATTTCTGTCACTTCCCCAGATTACCAGAGGCATGAACCCACTATCGAGCATAAATCCTAACTCTTGGAGTTGCTAGCATCTACTTGGCCAAGATAGCTACTAACAACAGAAAGCATGCAAGATCTCAAATAACAAAGACATGATAGAATCAATAATCAATCTGAAATAGCATCTCAATATCCATCGGATCCCCGCAAAGACAACATGCAGAATTACAAATAGATGATCTTGATCATGAACGGAGTTCACAAGATATAAATATGAAAGCACAAAGGAGGAGAACCAGCCATCTAGCTACTACATGGATCCGTAGTCCAAGGATGAACTACTCACGCATCACACCGGAGGCTTTCATGGTGATGAAGAAGGCCTCCAGGGTGAATTCCTCTCTCCAGCAAGGTGCCGGCAAGAGCTTCAGATCCCTCCCAATCTAGGGATGGAGATGACGGCGACTACAGACTCTTTCGTGGATTTTTGATCGGGTACTTATGGTTTACGTCCCGAGGGCATCTTATAGTCGGAAGGAGAGGCCAACGGGGTGCCTGGGCTGGCCACAGCACCCCCTGGCCGCGCGGCCAGGTGCTGTGGCCGCCCTCTGGCCCCTCTCCGTCTTGTATTATGGCACTTGATCACTTCCGAAAAAATAGGCACTTTGGCTTTTGTCCCGTACAATTCCGAGAATATTCATTTTCTGACTTTCCTGGAACTAAAAACAGCAGAAAAAGGCAGTTGGCACTATGGCTCTTGTTAATAGGTTAGTCCAAGAAATCATATGAAAAGTACTCCAAAGTTGAAACAAAACACAAGAAAGTGGATAAAACCAAGCATGGAACATCAAAAATTATAGATACATTTGCAATGTATCAGGCACAAATGTACAAAGGCGCTGCTCAGCGGCGGATCTGGGTGCGTGCTATGCTGCCGGCTGGTCCTCTCATCAACTTCTAGCTTCCAACTTGTGTAGCACCTTGTACTTACTGTGTAGCTGGTCGTGGCTCATATGCTATGCTCTGGTCCTCCTCTTAATCACACGGCTAGTAGTCCTAATCAAGTCGCAATTACGTATAACCCAAAATCAAGGCGTGTCTGGTAGGATATGGTCATCTTAGCATACTAGATATGTGTTTTCCAGACTTCTGATGAATTGCCTTCTCTGAACACCCCTTTCTGGTGCATAGTAATATGTCTCTACCTTTTTGTAGTCTTCAGAGTGTCATTCTGATCAGACCATAGTTTTACTACAACACATTTTCCTCTAGGTGGAGGGGCGTATGTGTTAGTAGTCAAATTCGGCAGGTGACATGATAGCGCCCAACTTCTTTAACTCCTTCAACATGTTCGGTGTTTTTTTCTAGTACAGAATGAATATCTCACTTAACCTTCAATATGAACTGAATCATGAAGCGTGTAACACTTATTTTCCAGAATTATTTCTATGGTAGCAACTTCTGCCCTTTCATGTTTCTATAGCATTATTAGACGCATCTCTAAAATTATTAAAATTAGTAGATGACTTATGATTAAAATTATTAGATGCATCTCTAAAGGGTTGAGCAATGGTAATGTATCTGCTGATGCCCTGCTATTTTTCCACTAATGTTAGAAGTTTGATGCACTGATTGCTTTAACTGAGTTATTGTAACACAAATTATTATTTGGTAGAGTAATATTGTATGAAAAGTATCAGATTGAATAAGTAATTATCTATGGACATACTGCTATTGATTTCTACAATTAGCAGTACTCAGTATATAGCTGTTGTCTATTTCTTTCGATTCAGGCCGTAATGTCGGCTTTGTTTGTACATTTCGTTAGTAGCACTATGATCAAAGAGTTGGTGACGCGCTGGGCCAGCGGGAGCACGATGGCTGGTGACGCGCTGGGCCAGCAGGAGTACGTAGGTCGACAACGTGATCGGCAGGGAGGAGCACAAGCTGAGGTGCTGCTGCGGTGGGCTGGGACTACCCCTCATTATATGATTGTGACTGTTATATCTGTATTATACTGTGATTGTCGTTCTATGTATGTTATATGATGTAGCAGATTTATTCTGACTGTTATTGGAAGTATTATACTGTTGTTCATGTGTTCTGATTTAAATATCGGTTATTTATTTGATGACAAATCAAAACTTGAAATAAGAAGACCCTCACAATTGGGACGTGCTTTCTAGGACCTGACAACTAGGGCCCACTTTCTATAACCTAACAATTTGCACCCATCATATTAAAAAAAATTAAAAAATTGAGTTAAAAAGGCCACGGTCCAAATACAAAAAAGGCTAAAATGGGCTTGGCCCAAGTAGTTGGTCAAAAATGATAAGAAACCAAATATAAATAGGCTGAATTATTGGGCTTGGCCCATGTAAAACCTCAAACTGGATTGGGCTGATTTTAATTTAAGACCAATTTCTTTGGTCACAGATTTGCCACGTAGGATTGGCCACGTGGGATCTGACGTGGACAGACTAGTTTTCTCATGACCAAATTGTTTGGTCATGGACACTATGACCATCTATTTTGGTCATAACTGTCCATGACCAATTCAAAAAAAAGGTCGTTAGCTGTCTATAGTGACCCTCATTATGTGACCTACTATTTTTGATCATAGAAAGGTCATACATGAATTACTATGACCTTTCTATGACCAATATTTGGGGTCACCAGTTAGCACATTCCTTGTAGTGATACCTGGCTACAGGATTTTTTCTAAGCTTGCTGCATTGCCAACGGCGGAAACAGCCTGGTCGCAACCCGATATCTCCCACTTATGTTGCGGAAGACTTCACAATCATGGCTTAATTAACTTCTGGAGAACACCATCCACAACTGGTATGACATGCAAAGTGCGTTCTTTCGGAATTTCGAAGGCACATACCGGAGGCCCTATACGGTCGGAGACCTACAGCGTTGCACCCAGAAGGCCGGAGAAACTTGCCGGGATTACCTCGGTGTTGGGGGGATACCCCCGGGTAGGGTCACGCCGGGGTATAAATGCCGAGTTATTCGAGGTACGGCAAGGTCAAAGCAAGTGTTGGCCGAGTCACCTCAAGGCAGGCCGAATCACGGTGTAACCCGGACCAGGGGATGTCCACCTAACTGGGGAGAATATCATTTTGCGGCCCGAAAGTTGGGATGGCTAGGCAACGCGATACCCGAGTTCCCTGATATCATCCGCGATGACTATAGTTGGCGTGCCAAATACTCAGAGGGTCCTTTTCGTCCCGAATTCAACTTTACGTTTTAATACAAAAAATCAGGCTAACGGCCGTCAAGTTGGGTCCCCCTGTCAGCTTTCGCCGTTATGTCGCCGCCGTCGTTGCGCATGCATCCTTTACACGTATGCTTCTTCCTCTGGGGCGGCAATCTGTGGTCGCGGCCATGGCGCGGAGCTAGGACTTGGACAATCCTGCTCAGTCCGTTCTCCTCCCCATCCCGAATCGGAGTTCGCCCTCACCATGACCGTACCATTGGCACGGCGCGGGGACGGGAATTCATTCCCGGGTGAGATATGTACCCATGCCGACCATGCTCGGTCCTGTTGGTCTCCTCCAGAATCCGAGCTCGCCGTCGTCGTGGTCGCACACGCACCAGCCACGGCGCCTTCCTCTCCGAACCCCAAAGCCACATCCACCCAGTTCGGCACAACACCAACAAGGTGAAAATGCATCAAGTTTTCTTCTTGTGATTGTAGAAAAACATGTATGTACCATGGTCGTAGCATACTCTAACAATGTACACATATATTGTTTACTAGATTTTCATTTGAAATTAGTAGCTCCGTGATGACAAAACATAGAGAACCTAAATGGAATGACGATGATGACCATGTTCTGTACTTTGCATTGCATCAACAAGTGCTCGCTGACGAAGCAAGTTACCAACAGAGTGGAGTTCATCAGCCATTGCCAAAAATATGTGAACAAATCAATGAGCGATTCAATGCAAATAAGCGCAGAAAAGCTAAATCCATGGCATCAATCATCAATAGGTGGCACATTCTAGTGATGCGTTCAAATGCGTAGACGATGTATCATTTGCTTGAAGTGGTTATTATCCTGAGAAAAAATGTGTGGTATGCACATTACATTTGTATGTTCTATGGTGCAATTCTGTTGTTATGGGCGTGGAAAGAAAAGCTGGGCTTCACTGAATATTACGCAGTTAGGCCTAACTTAGTCTTACACAAATAAGTACAGCTTAGTCTTTACACACATAAGCGTAACTAATGATAAAGATAAAGACAAATGGTTCATTGGATTTGCCAGTATGAGCACTAGGTCCCTGGAGCTGGTGGTATCGTCGAAACGAACCAGAATGCTGCGTTTGGCCGTCTTTCATTCTCCTTCAAATAGTACGACCCCACTGATGAGCCAATTGTAGGCCCCCTCCCCCCAACGTTGATTCGGCTCCAGGTCGGATCTGGAGTGTCAACATGATAGGCGCGTGAGTGTGCAGCAAACACACAGTCTGCTATCAACACTGGAAGTGCTGGCACCTCAGCAACAACACCATCATGTTCTTCCTGGACTCCAGCAACAGCCTCAGTAGGTATTTTGTCATCTTCACTAGCAGCAGCATTAGCAAGTATTTCGTCAGCTTCACCAGCAGCAGCATCACCAAGTATTTCGTCAGCTTCACCAGGAGCAGCAGCAGCTAGTTCTTTGTCAGCTCCACCACCACCAACACCACCACCACCACCACAGCAGCAACAGCAGCAACATTAGGGGCCAAGGCTTCCTGAGCAATTTCAGGTTCAACAGCTCCAGGGGCTCCAACAAAGAAAGGATAGTTGATCCCAAGCAACACAGATTGTCCCTTCAGATTGTTGACTCTGCTCCAGACTTGCTCTACTGGGTCTTCGGATGGGCATGCGGACCTCAAGAAAACGTGACACCGCAGCGATGGGTATGAAGAAACTTGTGTCCCCATATGTTCTATTGTATCACCAACGCTGTTTAGATCTCCCCTGATATGAATCCACAAGAGTTCATCATGCTATTCCGTGTTGTCTCCGAGAGGTGCCAGGAACCAGCGTAGTGTCCCAAGTTCAGCATCTGCTACTGCATCTTCGATGACCAGAGCTGGAATTATGCGCGGGGCTGCGTGGGTACCTGCGTGTTACTAACAGTCAGTAAATAGAATTTTGAATGAGATTCTATATGCTATATGACACCATGACTCACCCCAAATGGACGGCTCCCAAACACGCACGTCGCCGCTAGGTTCATTGACCGCATAAATGCGTTGCGGTCTGTACGAAGAGTAGCCGTAGGTGAAGACAGTGTCGACATACTTCTCTGGCCGCAGGAAGTCCTCGCGCAAGACTGTCCATTCCTTGTCTTCTGGGCATCTAATGAATGCGATTGCCTTGTCGAACACCGCTAAGAGGTCGTACTCCCAGTTCTTCCACGCCCCCTCCCGCGGTCTATGTGGGAGTTGTACCTTCACGAGCTCAAGTTTTGCCATGTTGAACCTGTAAGCAAATTCGGAAATGTACGGCGGCCACACGTTGTTGAATGCAGTAATGCCGACACCTTTCAAAGATGGCACTGCTAGCCTCTCTGATCTGTATTGATTTTTTAGAGTCCAAGTACTCCCATCCTGGGATAAAAGGACCAGCCACTCGCCGTTGCCACCCACCCAGTTCTGGTCATCTCTCATTTTTGTCTCTTCTTCTTCCTTGATATTCACCACTACTGATTCCGACCACTTATCCAGCAGCATCAGTTTTGCATGAATATTCTGCACAGATTGTTGTCAGTTGGTACAATCACCTTGCATGGATTCCATTGCAAATACAATCCTCCGTCTCCTTTCCCTCTTGCCTGTAGTCATGGACGCTCTGGATGTCTGAAACGACGGCATGCAAGAAACTGCGCACTTCGACATGGAAGTACATGGCAGGAAGAAGATCGATGTCGTCTACACCACCGACCCTCGGACGGTGAGGAACACTCTGAATAATTTCACGAGTTGGCTGCAGTTCGAAGAAAACAGGTTCGTAGGTCTCAACCTCGAGTACAGCCACGATCACCGTAGGATCGCCGTGGTGCAACTCTCCATGAAGGGGCACGTCCTCGTATACCAGCCTTTTTGCGAGAAGGGGGCTGACGGGATCTGGTAGACTTTGCTGTCTTTTTGTTCCTAAACCGTCTGTTTGTAAAAGTTATTGCTATATTATTTGTCTGAATTCATTTTCATGCAGGTGGGGTGAACGCATTAGGGATATGTTTCATGACTTTCTCGTGAACCAGCACATAACATTTACCAGTGTTGACATCACGAATGATAGTAAACTGCTTGAAAGCCCGACTGTCAACATTAGAATCCCAAAGGGGTGCATAGTGGACATCCAGGAAATTTACTGGATCCCAGGGACGAAGGGCAGCAAGACCAGGATGGCCGCTCTTGCCTCCGAACTCATAGACCCATGGTACGCTGACATGAAGGATAAATTGCCGAGATGTTCGTGGAGGCGTTTAGGGCACGATTACTGGGAGGATAAGCCACTTTCTGAACCTAATCTGAAGTACGCTGCAATTGACGGGTATGTTAGCCACGAGCTGTACCGCTAGATTGTAAAATCTCGTTCCAGGCATCGCATCATTGAACCACCACCAAGGCAGGTTGTTTATCCCAGATGCCAGATCGTAGATGAATCTACAAACCGGGGCAAGCGACCGAAGGCATCCTGGGATCAGTTGCCTTCTCCACCAGGCTGGGATGTAGACTATTAGTGCATGATTGTTGTGTTTATGAAAACATATTATTTCATAAGTACATTATGTGAGAAATTATGAACTACTGTGTATTACCTTTGTCAAACTATAATTTGGTTTATGATTGTATCCTTCTCTATAATTTGGGTTTGGTTATGACTTATGTCTGTATCACACCTTATGCATGTCAGTCCTGGATTCTGCCACATGCAAATGGCACAGACAGAATTTGTAAGAATGAATGTTGAGCATACAAAAGGGGGAATGTAATTCATACAGGTTAAGGAGCTAATAGCACAGGGATCATACGAGCTTGGTTCTTACACACAGAATGCTTAGAAAATACAGGCGAGATAAAATACAGGCGAGATAAAACTAGGAACGAAATGCAAAACTAGTAGTGGTAAACAACACACTCACCCACCCTCTAGATCCTGTTGAGCATCTCGTAGCAGACATACGTGTCCCTGGCTGCGTACTTGATCGCATCGTAATCCAGGTGCCTCCACTCCCATCGCTCGTGCAGGTGCTTTCAGAACTCGATTTTCATGCCGGCATACTCGCGGTCGATGATGTCGGAAGCGAGTCTAGCCATGTAGGCTTTCCCCGTACCGCCATCCGGGTACCTCCACAAACGTTGGAGATCGACGTGATTGACGACATGAACGAGGAGATCACGTTCTAGCTTCGGAGTGTCGTTCTTGATGTCGACGCTGGCGAAGTAGATCTCCCTCCTGTGTAGGAACTCATGAAGCTCTGGGCATGCAGATTTGGCCCTACATACGTGATATAGTAGGCAGTGGTTGCGCATGGACAGCTGCAAAAGCTTCGTCCTCTTCCTATCTCTGGTATACTCGAGGTCAAGGCCGACGATCTTGTACCTGTCCATCCGATCTTGTAGCCACCGCTCATACATTGCGATGACCTTGGCCACCTCCGCTGATGCATTTGTGTGGACGACCGTCAGCTTGGTGGTGCCATGGGAGGGTGACAGTGTACTCGTCGGTGTAGTCGCTCCCGTCGCCGAACATGTTGTACTCTGCGTTCATGGCAGCAGCTAATGCGGCGGTACGGGCCTAGTTTCGGTAGCGGTGGCTGGGACTGGGCGTGGAGGTGGAGTGATCTGTTGCGGTGGTATGGCCAGGCGGAGGTGGTGCCTGCGGCAGCGTCGATGGTTCTTGCGGTGGCGGTGCCGGCGGAAGGAATGAGTTGGGGATTTTTGCACAGTGATGTGCTCAGGAGACAGAAGGCGATGCTTAAATTCCATTTACCAATATTCCATTCATACCCATGCGGAAGCAAGTTTGACCGGGCGAGCACCGATGGTTTCCAATCCTAGCGATTAAATTCGGCGTCCGTCCCGTTAGGCGATGGGACAGGTGTGCGACGTGGCTTTGGCGTGGCAGAGACCGGTCACGTGGACCATCGTCCCGTTGCCGATCCACAGCGGGTGCGCGGTGCTGACACGACGTAACGTGACAGGACAGAAGGAAGTGTATAGTTATTATTAATTCCTAACAAGTTTAAGAAGTGTAAGCATAGACATGGACCTAGCATCCCTGCACCCCGGGGCTGCCGATCAGGCATGCCGATTGCGCAAAGCTTGTCCCGAATTTGCCAAAATGAAACTCGTTTGCCCATGCTTCTATAAGTTTCTCTGTAGGCCACTTGTGTAAGCATGCACAATCAAGAAACTTTGCAACACACGTGTCGGTGGAAAAGCATTAGGTTTCAATGCACCACATAGTTTAGGGATTTAGAATAGCTACATTGTGGAGCTCTACCCAAATTGCATGGTAAAGCCAAATTCAGCTTTTTGTCAGATTTAGCTATAGTAACATTGTGTCTTGTTTGTCCTCACTCTTGGCCTCCCGATATTCCGAAGCCCTCACATGCGCTCGGAGGGGGTGTCGTCTGGTCAAAGGCTTGGCCGTTACGTGCGCCATGATGCCTAAAGTGGCCTTTTAAAGAGCGCATTTTCCCCTCTCTCTCTAATAGTTGTGTTTTTTGCCCAATATAGGTTATATAGCACGGTACTTAACGAGGTTCGACAATTAGGCTGCTCAGCAGCAGCAGTAGCAGCGGACTGCTTCAACACATACAAGACAAAAGAAGCTGCTTTACAACAGCAGCAGCAGCTGATCAGTGGCCCCTCGTGGACTCTACCAGGAGGGCATCCGCCTCCTCCCTCTGGCGCCTCCTCCACTTCTTGCTGCCCAGCCCCTTGACCTTGGGCACCTTGGGTCTGATCGGGGGCATGCGACCCTCCTCGATAGCCACCTTCTAGAGGTTGCGGAGGTGAAGACCGAGCGCCTGGTGCTTGGCCCTGAAGCCGTGGACGTTCACGAACTCGCCGTAGGTCCTCACGTCCTCGGCATGCTTCGCGAGGGACTTGAAGTCCATGCCACGGAACCTCCTGGTGGGGCAGAAGGGGCACCTATACACGTCGCCGGTGAAGAAGTTATTGTACTGGTCGGACTTTAGCCTCCTCAGCACATGACGAGTCTTGGTGTCCTACGACTCATCGTCGCTGCGGAGGTCGCTGCTATCCTCCTGTTGGAAAAAAATAGAAGAGTGAAATAAGGACATGATTGAGATACTTTGATTATCGGGATTGATTTTTTGCATAAATTAACCGAATGAGATCTCCCGATTATTCCCCAAATCTCAAACCAAATCGAATACTGATCCCAACTACAAATAGGGGGATTCATCGAAAATTGAGATCTAACACAATAGGATTAGCTACTGTAAAAAATACGAACAGCCGAGCCCTAATAACATACGATCTAGCATCCAACGATGGGAACGGGGGAAGAACAAGGGAAGGGGAGAAAACCCTGGTTACCTTAGACCACGGGTCGGCGATGCTGGTGTCGAAGGGGTTCTAGACAACCTCCTCGTAGGGGTCCTAGCCGAGCGGGATCTGTCCGAGACCGGCGGGGGCCTCCTCGCCGGAGGCTACATCGGATGCGGGGACGGGGACGGGGGGCTCCTCGCCGGTTGCCTTGGAGGCGCCGACGGCCACCGCGCCGATCTTCTCCATCGCCGGCGTGGTTGGGGTTTTGTTGGGCGTTTGCAGAAGGTGATGGGACAGTGGAAACGATTGAGTGAGCGAGTGCGTGATGAGTGGGAGTGGGGAGGCCTCTATTAAAGGAGAAGGGAAGCGGCGTTTCGTTGCACTACCATGCACCATGTAGGCTAATGCACCATGCATGGCCACACATGTCCGCTACCGCCCCGTGCACCGCACACGCGTACCGTGAGTCACATTTTTTCCATCGTGTCTAACCATGGCGATTCAGTTGTACTCAGTTTTGTCCACCAACCGTTGATCCTCTGTGATCTAGCGGAAAGGATAACCCTTATATCTGTCGGGGGCACCCCTCTATCCATGCAAAATAACGAGTATGCCACCGGAACTTTAACAACATAAACATATGAACTTGAATATATTTTGAAGGGTACGAAAATAGAAATCCACATAGTTTAAGGGTCTAGATACGGTAAGAGAACTAAATATAATTAGTGGCCGGGCCAACACAGTGACGGGGTTGGTCGGCTAGGAGTTGTTGATTCCTAAGTAAGGGGACACTAGGCCGTTCTTGACATACTCCCTCAGGAACTTGCCATAAGCAGCGTGCTTAGCCTTGGTCGCCGACTTGTGTTTACTAGCCGGGCTTTTACCGATGCCAACCGCATGCGGGATCAAGCTGGCAATCCTCGGGTTGACTCCTTTCTTACAGAAAGGGCACCTGAGATCCCCAAGTCGAATGCGGAAAGGGATTATCCTGCTCTTGAGCTTCTTCATGACATGGCGGCTCTTGTTGTTCCTGGTCTCCTTGTCAGAGTCCATCTCACTTGAATACACCTAAAATGTATGGAATACAAACCGAAGTGAGAAAAATAATAAATATATATTCCTTCCACCATTCCAAGTTACTTTCGATGCAATAACATGTCTATACAGGTTCAGCAGTTCATTACGGCCATCTCCCCAGCTCGCTCCTAAATTAATGTGGTTTGTGTTCTTGGTAACTTATTAATAAATAAATAATGTGGATTCATTCAGAACAGACTAGATCTCTCCATGTACCGGTTCGTACGTTGCATCTAATCATTAGGACTAGATTTTTTTTGACGCCTGGATAGATTAAGCTCGAGCAGAAAATATGAAACATGTAGAAATAGATGTACCTCCGGGTACACGAGCGGAGCGTGTTCGTCGAACTCCATGCCCTCATCGGCGCCTCCGAAGGGGTTGAACTGCACGTCCTCCTTGGCCTGTGCTGCTGCGTGATGCTCCTCCAGATCTGCCGCGTGAAGCACCACCCCGGCGGCGATGCCCGGACACTCACCCCCACGCACTGGTTTCATGGAGAAGGTTCGTGCAAGTACGTTCAAGATTGTGGTGTTTTGCTGGATAGGGAAGAGAGAGTAGTGGATGAATGCGAATGGAGGACCCGATAGGCTGGGTTTTTAATGCGAGGACATTTAGGCCTCCTCGAGGGCCCCGGTTGACAGCTCTTCCGGCTGTGGCTTCCGCGTGGAAGGTTCGTGTGGTGGGGGCCTGACGGAAGTGAGAGTGCAGGCGCGCTACGTAGTAAAAATGGTATAGCCGGTGGTCAGTGGATGAACCAGAATCATTGCATGTGTGTTCTTTCCCACAAACCACACATGGATCCACCAGTGGTCATTGCATGTGTGTTCTTTCCACAAACCACATATGGATCAACCAGAGTCATTGCTTGTGTGTTATTTCCACAAACCACACATGGATCAACCACTAGAGTCATTGCATGTTTGTTCTTATACTAAAACCACAAACCAGCACTAGGGTCATTGCATGTTTGTTCTTTTCCACAAACCACACATGGATCCACTAGACTCATTTCATGTGTGTTCTTTTCCACAAACAACTTTTGGATCAACCAGTGGTCATTGCATGTATGTTCTTTCCACAAACGACACATGGATCAACCACTAGAGTCATTGCATGTTTGTTCTTATACTAAAACCACAAACCAGCACCAGCGTCATTGCATGTGTGTTCTTTTCCACAAACCACACAAGGATCCACTAGACTCATTGCATGTGTGTTCTTTTCCACAAACAACTTATGGATCAACCAGTGGTCATTGCATGTGTGTTCTTTCCACAAACCACATGTGGACCCATTACAGTCATTGCATGTGTGTTCTTTTCACAACCACACATGGATCAACCACTAGAGTCATTGCATGTGTGTTGTTTCCACAAACCACACATGGATCAACCGGTGGTCATTTGCATGTGTGTTCTTTTCCACAACCACACAAGGAGCAACCACTAGAGTCATTGCATGTTTGTTCTTATACTGAAACCACAAACCAACACTAGAGTCATTACATGTGTGTTCTTTTCCACTAAACCACACAAGGGATCCATAGATACATTGCATGTTTGGTCTTTTTCCACAAACAACTTATGGATCACCAGGGTCATTGCATGTGTGTCTTTCCAAACCCAAATGTGGACCCATTTACGGTTAATTGCATGTGTGTTATTTCCACAAAAACCACACATGGATCAACCACTAGAGTCATTGCA